>JANHFO010002309.1:38642-49817 GCA_032468095.1 Pareas carinatus | reverse complement strand
GAGCAGGTTTCAGGCGTGGGAGGCAGAGCTAGCTCTCCCACGTCCTGTTGCCTCTAGGACCGGAAGTCGAATCTTGGTGATGTTTCTGTGCGGTCTCACTCACCATCTTCAGGCTGGTGCTTCTGACCTGTTTCAATTTGAGCACAGAGTGATCTGGGGTATTTCTTCTCTATATATACTGCTGTGAGGGTGCGGGTTGCTGGGCTATTCTACTGAGTCATTGCCTCCTGATTGGTGAGTGTGTTTGATTTTAGCCAATGGGTTGTGTTGCTGCAGTCCCTTGAGTCGTCAAGTGTGGTCCCTCAATCTCCTGTGTTTTGAAAGCTTGAGTGATGGGTTGTTTGATACTTGTTTGTTGGTGAGGGCTAATTTCCAGATGTCAGGAAGGCAGGAGATGTCATCTCGTCTGCTAATGCCCTGGGGGTGCCTCTCCACCTCGACTGCCTCTCCGATCACTCTCCTGTGGGAGTGCTCAGTGCCGGAGATCAACCTGGCTCCCTCGAAATTAATCTCATGTCCTGCGGCTCCGAAATTATATATATATATATTTATATATATATAATTTCAATATATATATTGAAAGATACAATGGTATACACATTATGCATCAGCCCTCCCAGGAAAGCCAGATAGGAAACACGACTAGAAAAGCTATTTCTACTTTAATGTAAGTTACAGTAACAGAATCTGACAAATCTGAAGATACAGACTTCCTGCTGCCGCTTTTAACCACCTGATCCATCAGGATGCGTCCTTCCTAATTTTCTTTCCTTGATCACTAAGCCACTAGGGGCTCCTGCCTTGGTTATCTGATCATTTTCTTGGCAGCATCTCTTCCCCTCATTCTCCAAGGTCATCCACACTTTTCATTGCAGTATATTGCTTCCAGTTAAGGAAATATTAAGTATCATGGTTCCAAATGCTGGGAAATATGACTGGGAGTGGTCATTTGAATACACTCTCCGCTGCCCCGACCACATTTACTTTAGCCTTACTTGACTTGTGGTCATCAATAGACTATCCCTGAATATCGTACAGTCTGCATGTCAGGACCAGAATGGGAGTGAAAGAATGTCCATTGAAGCCTTTACAAATGTTTGCTGATTTTTTTAAAAAATATTTTCCCCAATATTGAGTAGGTTTAACAAGAGTTTGCTATGCTTGGGAACATAAAAGAAATGCTCGTGTGAATGAACTTGAAGATCTATAATTCAAGATAAGCAAAATAATGTGTTAGATTTTAAAAAAGGAATATGTGTATATTATTTCTTATTACATTATACTGCATATGGCCAAATCCAACACAATGCTAAAAAAATTTGTGCTTTGTTTTCTTTCTTTTTTTAGCTAGGGTGGCTAGTCTCATTTTCTCTTTGCAGAGGGTTTGTATATTTTGCTTTTAGTAAGATTTATATTTTAATGATGATTCTTATATGATTATTTTATATATGTACAGTTTTATTAGATTACTGTATGATTGATGCCCAGTGTTACTTTTCATACAAGATTTGAATAAGTGAAAAGTAACTTATGTATATGCTATTTGAATGGTCTTCATACAAATAACAAATACATACATAAATTAGATTTTATAATTATCCACAGCAGATGTTTCATTTTGAGAGCAGTTATCATTTGCAGAATAACTATATTAATTTTACATAGCTATTAGATATTTCACCAATAATCAATTATTTAATATCATTTGGATTTGTAATTTTTGATGGATCTGGACTTTCTCATTCTTTTTATGGTATAAGAAACCTATTTCAGGATTATACTTTAGGGCTTTAAAATCAGATGTTAAGATTAGCCTTACCTTCAAATTCATCATTTGCCAAGTAGCTTCTGCAGACACTGAACATTCAGTCCAGCTTAGGATTTTTCTTTAAAGTATTTTATTTGTGACATAAGAATATAAAGAAGATCTTTACAGGATATGTAGTAGAAACAACTAAAACTGCACACATCCACTTATACAGATTCTTACAGAGATAGAGTTGGCCATATTGATGCTATATTGAACAGTACAGTAAATCCCCAAGTCTGCTACTCCCGATTCACTCTAGTAAACTTTCTATGATTACAATTTCCATTGGTTATTTAAGTGGTTATGAATGAAACAGCTTCAACAGCAACATTCAAGAATTCAAGAACTAAATATTAGACTTTTTCACTAGGGACTGGAGTTAAACTACTTCTTGTGATTTTTTTTAAAAAAACCTTATTTATGGCTGTGCTTTTCCGTTTTTATTGTACTCTCTTCCCAACCAGCAATAACAAAGTTTGTGTTTTGAATGGAAATGATGCATGTTTGTAAATTGTTAGGAAATAGGACTGATATTTTAGAAATAATTAATGTGATCTGAAAAAATGTCAGCAAATTATCTCTGACTTTCTGAAAGCATTCACTATAGTAAAACCAATATTGACTGGTATATTTCTACACCGACACCACATTTCTAGCTCTGCCTCCGTATCTATACTGATCTGTCCTTCAAGGTAGTCTCACTCAAGAACCAGATTCGACAAGTTTAATTGAACCTCTGCTATTCTTGAGATAGGCTATAATAACAAAACCTTGAAAGTCTGATTGTGTTTTCTTTTCCTTTATTATTAAATTTATATGCTGCTCATCTCACTGTCCAGAAGGAATCTTCATTTCCTCTTACATCTCTATGAATTACAATGGAATCTTATCTTCTTTCTATCAGTTTCTCAATTTTTCTGAGTTTAAAGTGAGCTTTTCTTTTTGTTAGGTGAGCTTGGAGATATTACATAGAAACACTTATGTGATTTACTTATTTATTTATTTATTTAGATTTATATACTGCCCTTCTCCCGAAGGACTCAGGGCGGTGTACAGATAACATTCTCTACATAACTCCCTTTTATGACCCTATAAACTATTAATTTGTAATCTTAATCTTTATTCTTTGCACCCTAGGAGAGAAATATCTGCTGCTACCTAGGATTGAACTCTCAACCTTCTGAATGGGAGGTGAGCATCTTCACCATTAAGCCACCACACCACTCTGTGGTTCTCTACAATATCTATATCTATCTACAGAGACCTAGAGGAATGTAAATACTATTGTTTGAAATATGATTAGTTCACAAATTTTTTTGGCTACAGGTAGATCTTATTTATGATTTTGATTTTTGATTTCACTAAATTTGTGGAGAAGGATCTACTTAGTACCTGGAAAAGTTTAAATGAGTTTTCATAATTACTTTTCATTCCAATCTTTGGAAACCAATTAAAAAGCTTTTCCTTGGCCATCTAGCAAGAATTAACATTATTTTCTTGAAAAGAAAAGAAAATTAATCTCTGTTTTCCTCCATGCCATAGCCATACAAAAGTTATCCAAGCTTGTGTGTTTTACATATATAGCTTTCACTTGTCCCTTGCATCCTTTTAAAAAAGCAGCAATTGCCTGAAGTCCTGAATGAGCTCACAGTCAAGTAGGACTTGAACTTTGACTTCTGTATTTGCAATCTGACACCTTATCCACTGACCATCATGATTGCACTTCTGTTAACTTGATTTTTAAATAACTTGCCATAAAGCAAGTTAATGTTCTTTTTGTAGGAAGGAGGAGTGAGATGAAAAGATGATACTTCTAGCAGATTGTGTTATTGTTCTTGTATTTTTTTTTGTTTAGAAGATTTGTTGTAGTTAAAATAACACCAGACAATTCATTTTCTTCTATGTTATTCTTCTTTAACGTAGAGGTAAGGGAAGAGGAAAAGAATTATGTGTTTCCAATTCCATTCTCCTTCTGGAATGGAATCTAATGTTTATGAGCAATGTTCTGATTGGTTTCTATATTAAGTGCAAATAACTAGACTGTGGTATTCATTTCCAACGAATCTGTGCAAAATGTAGAAGACATTGTGATGCAACCTCTTCCTATTAATCTCCTCAAGGAAGTGCAGCTGGGGGGAAAAACCTCACATACCGTGGATTAGCATTTCCCTTAATTTGTGCTTCTGAGGTTCAAGAAAATATTAATGTTCTGACAATTGTTTCTTCCATGTTTGAGAAACAGAAATTTGGAGTATAGGTTGACTTCTGATAATGTGTCATTTAAACCTTAAGTGATATAGCTCTTACATATAGCTCTTACACTGTCACCAAACCTATCTTATGATGTTAAATAAGTAGTAACATTTTTCAAGGAAGTGCAAATGACATTAGTCTCCACAGAATGTCTACTTATCCTGTGCAAAACTATGCAGGGACCACCCTTACAGGTACAGTTCTACATACATTTGTCTCATTGTGAGCATGAATTTGGACATTTAAAATAATTCATTGGTGGTAAAACTAACAGTGGAAATCTAATGCATCAAAAGTGTCATTCAATTAAATCATCCAGGGCAGTTGGTACACTAATAAAATCCCTGATCTGTCAGCGTGACTTATCTTTACTAACAGGCATTTGCATCCAGTCACCTTCAGGGCAGTGCTTAATATCACTGAGAGAGTCTCACAAACAATAACATCTACCTCTCCTTCCTGGCCTTGGCATTGCAGCTTCTGTATGGTCAGAGAGCTGGATGGGCACATTTCGATTAGGGCTATATCTCCATCATTGCCCAGCCCATCTGAGTAATACTTACTAGGCCCATGTGCTTGTTCACTACCATATTGTAAATGGATGCATTGTGTATTGTGGTGTATTGGAGTTAGTGTATTGGAGTTAGTTCATATAGACTTGTGAATGCTGCTTGTTAAATTTTCTGAAATTTTGCAAAATGGTTGAGAACAGAGCCTAGCATGCCAGTCAGCTGTTGGGTAGCTCCCAGAGTGGCCCATTGGTGGCAAGATAACCAGCAGAGAGAGTTCTTACATATTTTTCAGTATACTACCGATCTCAGGTTGGGATCAACTGAGTTAGAAGAGAGGCCTGCTAGAATGGCTTCATCTCAGTTTGGGCTCCACTGTTTCACCCCAGAAATTAATTTCAGTCCTCTTCTCATAACCTTCTGGCAAGCTCCAATTCACCATTCAGTAGTCCAGCACTAGAAGTAGGCAGGACACTCCCATAGGCTCAGCACAGTCACCCATTCATCCATACTATGTGATTTTCAAATCTTCCCACCCCTAAGGTAGTACCTTCGTATTCCTTCAAAACACTAAATACTCCCTGTCTTTCCCCCAATTCCCTAGTCCTCCTTCAACAAGGGTGGGGTGTATGGCTTTCTATCATTTTCCTTTCTATCCTTTCCAGTAATGCGGTAGAACATCTTTTGGTATACAATGCAGAAAAGAAACATAAGCAAGCCATTAATGGTAGTTAATTATCATCTCTTGAAAAAAGACAGAAGGAAGACTGGCTTCAAAGTCATAAATACTAATAACAGGCAAATGATCAGACATGCCTAGCATTCATTGTTCCATTGCTCGAGGCAACCTGCATGTCAAAAAGTTAGATCCCTCAGGCACTGTTTGTGCCTGTTTTCAGGCTTCCCTTCCTTCCTGTTGTAATAGAGGAAACATTTGCAATTGCAAACTTCAATATAAATGCAGAAGGATAGGTTGAAAGTGAAAATACTAAGTGAAAATATGTATATTTAATGGCACACATTGCATTAGATTAATTGATTCTTTTTCACTCTGCACACAGATTTAATCATCTTTCTCATCTGGAACTCTCTACATATATATTAAAATATTTATGAAAAAGACAAAAGGGTTAAAATTCCATATCTGTTAAATATATTTCAAATAGTCTACAGATAGTCCTCGACTTGCAACATTTCATTTAGTGACTGTTTAAAGTTACAATGGCACTGAAAAAAGTGACTTATGACCATTTTTCATGCTTACAATTATTGCAGAATCTCCATGGTCACATGATCAGAATTAATACGGTTGGCAGCTGATGGATATTTATGATGGTTACAGTGTCCTAAGATCATGTGATCACCTTTTGCTACCTTCTGACAAGCAAAGTCAATGGGGAAGCCAGCTTCACTTAACAACCATGCTACTAGCTTAACAACTGCAGTGATTCACTTAACCATTGTGGCAAGGAAGGTTGTAAAATGGGGCAAAATTCACTTAACAAATGTTTTGCTTAGCAACAGAAATTTTGGGCTCAACTGTAGTTGTGTCGAGAACTACTTGTACTATCTACTATACATTTTTGTCTGAAATAATGACAGTGAATCTTAGCAACTTACTCTCACATAAACATGCACTCAGCTATCTCACTCCATTCAGAAGTAAATCGCATTAAAACTGGTCAGACTTACACCCTCTATTAGCCCACCAGTTCCTGGACTTGGGACCTTCACTTACCGGCCTTCTAATAAATAGTCATTTAACATTAGCCATTTACTTCATAGTAGCCATTTCAGAAAGCAGAATGCATCCTATAACAGTTGTTACGAGAGAGCATCCTTATAAGGCTATCAAGATTCTGAAGTGTTTATCAATACTGAGAGATTACCTACTGTTACTCAAGATATTTTAAAAGTTGGAAACTGGCAACATTTGGTTTAAGATTTTCAAGTGAAGTCATTTCTTACAGCATGGATGGCACACACACTTCTTTGGCTTGCAGCTGCTTCAGGTCAGCCTTGAAACAGTCTGCAAAATCTGCTTAACCAGGAAAGGAAAAGGAATAAGTATATACTCCACAAGCAGCAATATATCTTTTGTACCACCTGCAGCTCTCAGAGGAAAATTGTATCTATCTTTCAGCTAGACATGTGTTAAATTATATGTGGTTCCTACAGAAAGAGAGCGAGAATGAGAGAGAAAGTGAGGTAATAGTTACAACTAGCAGGGATGAATGATCAACTTCTACATTTTCTAGTTATCTTATTTTTCTAAGTTTCTAAAAATTATTATTTCCTTTTGGACGTACATTTTTTTCAGAGTTCTTGGAACATTTCCTAAGAATGTTTTTAATCAACAGAGAATTGGATGAGGAAGATCTGCTTTATGGGAGGCCTGGCTCTAATATATGTTCCCTTGTTTGGCCATTGGACACCTTTCTTTACATTGGTTAAGCTTTGGGAAATGATGGGCTAAAATGAGGAGATGGGCACTCTGAAGTGGATTCAGTTTGAGGTTAGCTTGGTCATGACATCTAATGACTCAGGATTCACAACTTTGTAATCAGTTATTAGAGGAAGACGATCACAGAGAATGGGCAAAGCATAGAATCAAGCTCAAGAGGAACAGTCTAGTACATACCATAGTTTCTAGTGAATATTTAACATAGTTTTTAAAGGGCACTAGTTTTGAAATACCAAGTGGAACAACATTACTATGTAAAATAGGCATTGTCTGCATCAAAGATGACAATCTTTCCCCATTGTCACTCACTGAAGTTGCAAGAACAGTTCGTATATATTTGGGAACAAGATACCTTCTTCCTATTTTGTTTCTCAGATGCTTTTGAATCTTGTCTACCTTCAAAGTGATCCAAATAATATAATTTATGCTGAGATTACAGACTGAATTACATAGTTGTGCAGGAAACTTTTCTGAAATGGGGAAATGGTATTTTAAAATTTCAGTAGTTTCTTCAAATCCAATTATCATCTAAGGCTTAGATTTTGAGTAAGAGGCAATTGTTTATGCAAAGAGACTATACTTTTAAAACATCAAAGTAATTTTTATGTAGCTTTTGTATGTTGCTTTGGGTAAGGCTTAAAGCAGCAATACTCTTCAATGTTTTGCATTTTTAGTACCTTTCACCTCTTAGAATCCATGCAATTTCATGACTAGTTTGCTGAACATTAGAAATGGAAAAGGAGCTAAATGCTATATATGCTACATAAAACTGCACATTTTATTTTGCATCACTACATTAATGTGTGTACAACAAATGTAATATACAACTTTTTACTTAAGGGATAAGGCTAACTGGCTTTTTTCGTTACATGCACTCTCTTGTTTTATCATCTCCCTATGATAACTGGAGAGTGAGCTAAACTTTACATTTATCTCTGAGATTTCAGTTTGTTTGCTTCCCCCCACATTGCACTGTTGACAGATAGTCCTCGACTTGCAATCATTCGTTTAATGACTGTTCAAAGTTACAACAGCACTGAAAAGGATGACCTGTGATCATTGTAGTAGCCCCATGGTCACGTGATCAAACTTTGGATGCTTAGCAACTGCCATGTATTTATGAAACTTACAGTGTTCTGGGATCATATGGTTACCTTTTGCAACCTTCTGACAGGCAAAGTTAATAATTTTGGACTCAATTGTGGTCATAAGTCAAGGACTCCTTGTATTTGACAAGATCATTTGCTGGAGATGAAACACAAAGCCTTTGCTGGAAGTGCTAATCCAATGGCCCTAACTTGTCAACACATTATTATCTACTGGCAGTAGGATGTCAATAAAGTGAAGAATTTGCTCTTATTCCTGCTTTCCATAGTATTTTATTTATTTATTTATTATTTATTATTTAGACTTATATACCGCTTAACAGTTCTTTACAGCACTCTCTAAGCGGTTTACACAGTCAGCATATTTCCCCCAACAATCTGGGTTCTCATTTTACCGACCTTGGAAGGATGGAAGGCTGAGTCAACCTTGAGCCAGTGAGAATCGAATTGCTGAACTTGATGGCTAATGACAGATGGCAGCCAGCAGAAATAGCCTGCAGTGCTGCTTTTAAACCACTGCACCATCCTGGCTCTTTATTGATACATTTCAAACATAAATAAGAAAAGAATCTACTTTATGCAGCAGAATACATTTTAAAAGCACATTTATATTTTCAGGCTTCCAAAACTTACTAAGCAGGATAAAGAACTGTTATTATTCACTGTAGATCAGACTAAGGAGAAGGATTTGGTACATAACATGAATGCATAATACATATCAATTGTTAACACTGAAAGCTAACGATCCTCACTCTCACCTAGTCCCTGCTTTTTTTGAATCCCCACTATCATTTTTATGAATCTGTACAAAGTACTTTTTCAAAGTATTTAAATTTCCAAGTCCACAACTTGGAAATTTAACTAAAACTTTACTTTTCATAGTAAAAAATACTACATATAATTTAAGACTTACCATATTTTTGCTGATACAAGCTAACACCGTATGTAAATAAGCCGTCTTATACATGGGGGCATCTTACAGATAGAAAAATATGGTATTTTGCAAAAGTAAAATAAATGTCTCTAAGGCAATAATGAAAATATGATTTTTATATGCAAGAAACTGTTTTTATATTTATTTCCCAATTGGCATGAACGGCATTTATTAATATGATTTTCTGTAAGACTGGAAATAAGTCTACACTAATTACATACAATGATTTCCACTTAGATCATTATGCCAGAATACAATTATTACCATAATTGTCTTTTTTTAAAAAACAAATCACAGAATACTTTATAAAATGAAATACATGCAATATTGGCCAGTCTTTAGAGAGCTTGGGATACAAACCAAGATTTGAAACCTGTCATGCAAGCAAATGTACTTACATGGCTATAAAGTATTTATTAAATATAAAGACTGTTCCAAGATGACCTTTGAATTTTTGGAGTCTATGAATCTAAAAACCATTTTCTAATACTCAGGGGTAGCAAGAGCAATGCTGAAATTAATTTTTTAAATCTTTCGCAATTGTGTCCATAACAACTGCATTGTTTTTAGAGCTCAACAATAAAATCGCAACGGTTGTTTTCTTTTTCTGTTTTGCAACTGCGAAATGTACTTGAGGTCAGAATTACATGCTTGTGCCAGTCCATGTATCCTCATTTAGTGACTGTCTCATTTAGTCGTCAGTTACAACAGTGATGAAAAAGTAACTTTGCAATCAATTCTCACATTATCACATTTGCAGGTTTGTGAAGCTGTGAAGTAAGATCATAAGCACAGTCTTGGTTTCACTTAGCAACAGATTTACTTAACAACCGAGTTGCTAGTCACAATTGTGGTAGCTGAACAAGGACTATATGTATCTTTAAGAATTAACAATCAGATCTAGAGAAGAGCTATGTAATTGTCATTTCTACTCAAGTATAGTGATTGGATATGATAAATTGTCTCTCAGCAGTGACAGAAAACAGGGAGTAGTGTTTATAGTCTCCTACCACTCAAAATTGCTTTACAGGTTCTCCATGACTCCACCACATATTCTGTGTGTGTAAGATTCATATTGTTCTATGCTGTATGTTTTAATAGTTGGTGTTCCTCCATCTAAACACACCAAGATTAGTTTATTTCTTTGTAATTTTTAAGCACACAAATGAGTATATTAATGGATAAGGAACCTATTTGAGTAAGTGTTTTTAAAATCACCACTAGATATCTTTTCTAATTCTGTAATTGTGATTTAACAATTGTCCTGTCCCAGTCCACCAAAATCACAGACACACAAGGAATCTTGTATCTTTACTAAAAAGGTTTTAAAACAGAACTCTAATGGTACAAGGCATGAACAAACAAGCTGACAATTAAGAAATTGAAAAACACAATGGTGAGATAAACAGAAAGTTGACACTAACAGTAATCAATAAAGAATAAATCTATGCTAGGGCTGTACAAATCCTGTGAAAGATGTGCTTTGAATGTTGGGTTCCCAAAGCAGCTACACAAGGATGGAAAAAGATGCAGCTGATTTAAGTATCTTTTAAACAAATCTAAATTAAGGAATTTCCCATCTTTTAAAACGCCTCTTCTGAAGGACGTTCATAACTCTGGTATGAACGGTACATTTTAAAAATTTTTTGGGGACAAATAAGAATGCACCATTATTATAAATTTGTTTTGTCTCATTTCCCATTATTCAAGCTTTTTCCTTCCTTAAAAATACACTGCACAGTATTTGGCATGGTATAGCACTGACAATTTCATAAAACATATTGTACCTTTGACCAGTCTCCCATTCTCCAGATGTAACATTTGGAATAATCTTCACAATCTTCTGATTCTCTGGGTCTTGTGGACAAAACACATTTCTTTCGAGGGTTGGTGCACCTTACAGTCCGATGCCGTATGCCTTTGCCACATTTTACAGAGCACTGTAGAAAGATAGAAATACGATCCAGCGCTTTTACCAGCATCTTCAACTTGTTGGAATTGCAGCTCCCATAATTTTCACACATATTTATTTATTTATTTATATTTAAATTTATATACCGCCCTTCTCCCCGAAGGGACCCAGGGCGGTGCACAGCCAT
>JANHFO010002309.1:0-12059 GCA_032468095.1 Pareas carinatus | reverse complement strand
GCCTTGCCTTTTAAAAGAAATTTTGATATAAATTATAAAATATTTTTTTCTTGATAACTGAAAACTCAACATATTGTAAGCTATAATTTTGTTTATTGTTGTCTAATAAAAACTTTTTCTATAAAAAAAAGACAGTTCTCAATATTAGCCTTACTTAGAGAATGAGGCATGGATAATTTCTATTCAGCCCAACCATCTCAGGTGCACTAACAGTACTTGTGCAAAATTGTTCCTTATCATAGCTGCCATTTGAAAATCCAATGGCAGCTGAGGATCTTGGAAAATTCCCAGATTGTGAACCAGTTGTTCAATATTCAGACAAAAATATTCATCTCCTGAATTCAGTTTCTTATTTTATAGAACTTCCTTCTTGCCTGAAATTTATTTCATCTTGTCTTTGTTATCTAGTCCTCTTATCCATACCTCATGTTTATAATCTCATTATTATGGATTTTTGCTGTTTTCCTTCCTTCCTCTGTGAAGCCCAAATAGATTAATCTGTCGAACATGATCACATCATACTGATTTACTACTAAAACATTGGATCTACTAGTCTTACTGTCTTGCATTATCCTCATTCAGCTTCCCATTCCTAATTCCTCATGTTTTTTATATTGCTTTTGTTTTTTCTATTTCTTTTGTCTTCTTTTCCATATTTCTCCTTTCTTTTCTGTTGATGATTATTTTTACCTTGTTTTAAAAACATCAACAAATTTATTTTCATTTTAAAGATGTCCAGATTAGATTACTAAAAAATCGCAAGAAAATAATCTACAATAAGACCAGTCAAAATGAAAGTGCAGCATTTAATTGCAGAACAGCTAAAATCTATTTCATAAATATACAGATATTAACTCACACCACTATAATTTGTTTCATAATATTTTTCTATGGCAACATTTGGCAAATGTGGCAACATTTATATATGAATTTTGAAGAAATATACATTGTTTATTATACCATCTAAAATTATTCTTCTTCTATTTATATCCCACTTGTCGTTTTTTAGAAATAACTCAAGGTGGAAAACATATTCAACATACCTTCCACCTCCTATTTTCTCCACAACAACAACCCTGTGAGATGAGTTGGGCTGAGATTGATTGGTCCCAAATCACTCAGCTGGATTTCATGCCTAAAGCAAGACTAGAACCTATGGTCTCCTGCTTTCTTGTCTGGTGCTAAGTCGTTTTGTTATGAGATGGGTGGCAAATAAATTGAATAAATACACAAACTGGCCTAGTGGGCAGAATGGGATGAAAATAAGAGCTAACAGACTTTTTTTATTAGTATTAATTCTTCAAAATTTCAATTGAATATCTTAAAAGATTTAGGAGCAATCCATATTCGGAACTAATTTCCTTGGAGCTCTTAAGAAATGAAGGAAGAAAAGCATAGTAGCTCACTAATTATTCAGTAAATAGCCTATAAATAAGTCATGGTGACCAAATGCAGAATGACTGCTGTTGCAACTTAATGCTAAAAATATTTAAGGACTTGAAAAAGTAAGCAAGATTGAAAAGTTCATCATTTTTTGACCAGATGTTTTTCTCAGCTAGAAGGCTTGTGGGCACGGCTCATTGGCCAGTTTCATTTTCTCATGTCAGTATTAAAGAGTCCATTACCCACTCAGCCCTTGCTCAGTTTTGTTCCTGTATGGAAGGGAAAGTACCACAACACCTGAGACATCGGACTTATAAAGCATCAGAAAGTCGATCAAATTTGAAATCATCCCATTTGTCCAAATCTATTTGAAGATAACTGTTTCTATTCAATGACTGAAAGCAATTTCAAGAATTGATTTAAAGATTTGGAGTGATGCTTCAGTGGACTCTCTTTACAGTTGAATCACCCCTTTGAAGCTCCATACATCCTAATATTAATATTCACACTTTTCTCCCTCTGCCTCTTTGAATACTTTCAGCTATTATGCATTGGTCAAATATGTTTTAGCTTCAAATGCATTAGAATGATTCTTCCACCCAACTGACATAAGTGAAGATTGGTCAGTCATGGTTTGTTTCATCTGAATTTGCCATGATGGCTTTATGTGAATAGATCAAAACAGAGACAATACAGGTTTTGTTATTTTTATAATTGTTTAAGAAATAAATATATCAATAGAAACTAAAAGTATTGTAAGTTTTCTGATTGTGTTTTGCTTCTGCCTATTCCACAAAATTTAGCATTGTGTCAATTGTAGCATTCTTTTAATGTCTCAGCTAGGCATGATTGCATTGTTTTCTTCTGTTGTGAAATGGATATTGATTTTTCTTGGAGTTAGGATATTTAGTTTTTTTGAAGGAGAAAAAGCAAATTAATCATTATACTACATTTAAAAAGCTTCAATTTAATTATTATTTGTAGTTTTTCTTTTATTCTTTAAAGGAGAGTTTTTTTTAATTATTTATATAGACCTTCCTTTATTTATTTATTTGATTTCACAACACAGTCTGTTTTATACAAGAGGATATATTATTACTTTTTTCTTCTGTGTCTTTGGTATATCATTTCCAGATTGAAGATGTATATATAGACTCCATAGGAACAGAGCGGAAAGATCAGGTCTACTTTTTTTCATATTTGGGGGGAGTCTCTAATACCTTAAGAGAGACAAGAAACATATTTGGAATTTAACTTGATGTGGATAGGAATGAAGGAGAGAGAGCATTTGTGTATTATTTTTACAGTTAACAATATTCCCTAGCTTTGGAATGACTTACAACACAGTAAAAAAATTAATGGACGTAAACAAATTGCTTAAGCAATTAAAGGATGATCCCAGTCTTTTGGTACTGCAATGTATATCAGTGAGAGACATAATTTTCTTCTTCCAAAGATTACAGCAACCACAAGAAGGAGTTAAAAGATAAGATTATTATTACTACCCTGGAAAATTCATGTTCATTGTTAGTATCAATTATTTCTAGTTCATAAAGTTTTCTAGTTTTATATACAATTTTCTTAATATACAGAATCTTGTTCACAATTTTCCTCAATGTTACTTAAAAAAACCCTTCATTCTGCTATGCACATTCTTTTATAATGTCACAACCTCCACTATGTGGTTCTTCTGTAAGCATCTTTAGCATTATATACAGGTAGTCCTTGTTTAGTCGCCTCAACTGGGACCAGTAATTCAACTGGTAAGGGAAACAGGGACTAAGTGAAACCAAAACTGTGCTTATGATCTTCCTTCAGTTTTCCTTTGTTTTACAGACCTGTGAGAACTGTAAATGTGGAGGTTGGTCATATTTTTTTTTCATTGATCACTGTCATAACTGTAAATGCTTGTTAAATGAAGCAGTCACTAAACAAGGATGATTTGTATTCCTTTCCCAAAAGTATACTACCCCCCCCTCTCAATTTAGCTGACTTCATTCATTGTTGTTTCTCTCTACCATGAGAGATTCTGGTTGAAGAGACAATTCAGTATGTTTTCACAAAGACAATTTCTTTCATACCCTTAATTAGTAGTACATAGGGAAGGTGTTGTAGGGGCATTTTATATCCTACAACCTTTTTCCTATTGTATTGGAAAATGCATAAACTGTAGATTTGAATGTGCTTTCATATTGATATAATACATTGCTAGTTTAGGTTATAGTTCCTACTGAATTTCAGGTCAATAAGTACATCATGCCCTTATCTAGAGGAAATATTTCTCCTTGCAAGAGAAGGTGTACAGAAGATGCCTTCTCAAATATTAGATTGAAAGCATTTACCATTTGTGTTCATTTTATTCTGAATCAATATCTGAAAACCCCTTTTGGTCAAAGAACTCATGCACTTGAGTTTTGTTTCATTGCGCTTTTGGAGAAGATTAACTGTTAGAGAGGCTTTTGCTGGAATTACCTTGGGCTTTAATTTGACTTTTACAGAGTGCATTTGATCTTTGCCCTATTGACTCTTGATTTTTGTTGAAGATCATCAAAAGACTGACTTAGTCTGCAATACCTCTGACAAGTTCAATAAAACATGCTAACTGCATTTTAGCTGCTGTGAAATGTTTTTATACCCTAAACTATAAGTTAAAGGACATTTTCCTGTCTATTTGACAAAACAAAACCTCTTCACTTTAATCTGCCTTTAAAAAAAAAAGGTCAGTCTTACAACTATACTACTTAGATGCAGAAAGATTGTTGCTTTCTGTTCTTTACCTGATTGTTTAAATTTTCGTTAACATAAAAAATGTTTTTTAAAACTTTTAAACCATTTCTTTCATGTGGTATTTCATAACATTAGCACAATAAAATAATTACTTAAATATTGCACAAGCAACTTAAGTACATCATTTTTTAATGTTGTATAACAAAAAGTTTTACTACAAATTAGAATATTTATATATTTCAGGGATATATAAATATATTCATAGAGGAATAGCAAAATATTCCACTTGGTTATAAAACAATATAGTTGTTCATGGCCATTATATTTTTCAGGATAATACGGTTCTTCTACAGTTAGACTTATGAAATATGGGGGGGAAAGACAGGGAAATGGAAAAAAGTCTTAGTCTCCATGCGCGGGTTGGGCATAAAGTTGGTATATAAGTCTAAACAAAGTCTAAACAAACAAACTACAAAAATACGTTTAATAAATACCTGGCTCAATACTAATAACTGTGAGAGTGATCTTGGTATCTTAGCCGACAATCACTAAAATATGAGCCAGCAGTGTGTTGCAGCTGCCAAAAAAGCCAACATAGTCCTAGGTTCTCACTAAAACAGAGATAGAATCAAGATCACATGAAGTGTTAGTACCACCTTACAGTGCTTGGTAAGACCATACTTAGATATACTGGTCCAGTTTTTGTCACCAAGATATTGAAACTTCAGAAGCAGTGCAGAGAAGAACAGCAAAGATATTAGGGGGCTGGAGGCTAAAACATACAATTGAAGGAATTGGGTATGTCTAGTTTAGTGGGGAGGAAAGGGAGTGATATGACAGTGGAGTTATCTAAGGGGTTACTACAAAGAAGAGGGGGTCAACCTATTCCCCAAAGCATCTGAACACAGGACAAGAACCAATGGTTAGATATTAATTAAGGAGAGAATAAGCCTAGAGCTAAGGAGTAATTTCCTGACAATTAGAACAATTGATCGGTGGAACAACTTGCCTTCACAAGTTGTGGGTGCTCCAATGTTTTAAGAATAGATTGGACAACCATTTGTCTGAAGTGGTATAAGGCTTCCTCTGCTTGAGCAAGGGGTTGGACTAGAAGACCTCCAAGGACCCTTCCAACTCTGTTATTCTGTTAAATAAGATATAGCAAGATATGCTAGCTAAAATATTTTGAAAGAAGATAAGAAGGATGTAGAGACATGGATATCATCTATGGTACTTCTCTACAAGCATCCTTCTGTTGTGGAAATCTATTGTATAATGAAATTGTAAAGAGTTTAATGTTGTCGTTTTCTATCATCAAAGCCATTTTGGGATAATAATCTCTGAAATGCAAGTCTGACTTGGTATTACTTGGAAACAAAAAAAGCTTCCAAATTAAACACTAAAAAATAAATGTCCGTAAACCATTAACTGAACTAGCATAAAAGCACATCATAAAACAGTGGCTATTACCCATATGACTTTTAATGAGAAACAGTAATAGTTAGGAAATACTTTGACTTTTAAGCTGGTAATGAGAAAAGATGGGAATGGAAAAACCAGTCCCAATGGAAATCATTTTCAAATGGGTTCATACTGTATATACAGTAAAGCTATTCTGTCATGTTTGGCTATTAATCCAGAGAGTTACAGGAATCTGTGCATAAATTTGACTTACAATGTATTTTAGGTTTTTATTTTTCCCAAGAATATGCATCTGCAAAGCTTATAAAGCTTTTATGTGTGTTTTTGTACTTAAGCAAATAACACAGAAAATGGAAACATGCTCACATTAGTAGTACTTTGTGTAGATCAGATTTCCTATAGCCCTGAAATTTATAAAGATCAAAGTCCCTATGTGTTTCAAAAGGAGGGATCAAATGGACTATAGAAGTGTTTTTCAAACTTTGCAACTTTAAGATGTGTGAATTTCAATACCCAGAATTCTGGAGAAGAGAAAGACCTCTTTGGCCCCTCACGAACACACGCAGATCAGCTGAGAGGGAAAGTCCTTAGTGCCCTGCTGGCAGGGAAGCAGGCTTGACTGATGCAGTGCCTCTGTGCCCAGTCAGCTGCAAACGCCTCCTCTGTCCCCAAAGTTCCCAGAGGAGCTCCACCAGCCCTCCTTTCTGCCCCTCGGCTTGGTGGGTTGGAGCCTCCCACGAGGTCCCTCTCCGGCTGTTGAGGGGAAGGACAGAGGAGAGCGGCACATGGGGAGGATTCATGCCTCTAACCAGCCGGCCCGGAGATAATGAAGCAAACAAAAGGCCTTTCACCACGCTGCCCATGCAGATTGTTTTTTGCTGCTGCTAAGGGCTTTTCTTCCCCCCCCCTCAGCTGGTCTGTGCACTGCAGAACAGCTGACTCAGGCACGCAGCGGAGCCTTTCCTCCCTCTCAGCTGGTCCATGCACAGTCTTGCTGCCCTGCACATGCTACGCCCCAGCTGTCCACCTAATTTGGAAGGAGACCCCTCCAGGTCTCTTCCCCGCAACACTGCATTTAAAGAAAAACCTATTTCTAACTTCAAAAAATAAGGATCATTCTTATAATTGATGGTGTCTTATAATCGATGTAATACGGTAAATGATAAATATGGTTTGTAGGTTATGAATAAGTGATTGTGCATATGATATTGAAGATGCTGTACAAAATAAGATGGTAATCTGTAAATGATGTTTATTATGAATATTACAATAAAAATTATAATCTAAAAAAAGAGAAATTCCTGCTTTATGATCCTTCTATTTTTAGTAAAATGAAAGATGGAGGGCATGGGCATAACAAATCTTCATATACTAGAATTTACGCTTTGTCTTATAGGCAAAAATGGAAATGGAAAACCCTTGTTCTAATGAAGAGGAACAGCTAGATTTTCAATTAAACATATAGCAATCTTCAAATTCTGAACATCTTTAGAAAGCAGAATAAAAGAATAAAAAACTGGCATGCAGAAAATAAAATCCTGATCCTCCATGTAAACATGCAATAAATCCACCTGATGTAATCCACTACCTGAGTATTTTCAATACTAGTTACTGCCATACAACTTTATGTGAATTCTTTTAAAATATGTAAATAATATATGAACTTAAGCTTGGTTTGTGGGCAGTGTTTTTCACTATTCCCATTGGGAATATATTCATTTTGAAAACTGGTTAGGTGTTCATTTTCCCATTCCCATTTTGTCTATATGTAGATAGATAAAATAAAGTATTTTATTTATTTTATTTTCTCCTAAGGAAACATCCTTCTTTATCAAGTTTTCTGCAAATAAAACTTTATACAGTTACCACATACTTTGAGTCTCAGAGAGTCCATCATAAGATATGTTATCTACCTGTTTGATGTTCAGTTAATTACAATGTCATTTATATTTAACATTCAGTTTAGTAAATTATTAGTCTATACCATGTGTCCCCAACCTCCAGTTGGAAAAACTTTCTTCACTGAACTGGTTCTTGGTCCCCAAAAGGTGGGGGCCACTGGTCTACACTAAATGATCTGTGCAGAAATATTCATAGCAAGTTCAAATGTATATCCTGTTTAATTCAGTGATTATCTACCTACCTACCTACCTACCTACCAACCTGCCAACCTACCTAGCTACCTACCTATCCATCCATCCATCCATCCATCCATCAGCAGTAGCAAACCACATCTGCCACTGTATTTTCTTCAACATTCTATATTTATTTGCTTCTTCAAAATATGCTAAGTTGTGGCTCTGAGTTTTGCAGATATTTCTATTAGTTATAAATATCCTATTCATATTTTCAAAAATATTTACTATGGTATTTATTACAAAATGTGACAGTAAGGCTCTACAGATTATCTAATTTAATTCAATTTGCAATCCAAGCTGAATTACAGATATTTGCATTTGTGATTGACTGAATTGATTCAGTGATAAGTTCATCAAATGTTTGAATTGATGGAAAAGCAGTCAAGTTTAATATTTCAAATCAATTCACAAGCTGTATTTGAAAAGATGAGTTGACTGAATTGTGTACAAATGAAAACTCTGAAATGAAGCTGTTTTGAATACTCCTCAAATGAAATGCTCTAACTGCATGCTTATTTTGACTCTTCCCTTTTTTCTGTTATAAAATGAGGTGACTATGACTCATATTCTAAATACAGTTGAATGCAAACTTCTAAAACAAGTAAGATTCTCATCAGGTTATTTTCAACTGTTAGGTTACTACTATTCCTTTATAAACAAAAGAAAATCATTAACAAGTGCATCCTCAAATCCAGTATTGAGTATCCGAAACCTCAAAACATGGTTTCATCTTAAATAACCTGTAGTTGCATACCTCTCTATTTCAATTACATAATGGAAAGTAGCTTCCTAAGGTTTTTTTAAACTATTATTTTGGTTGGACATTCTTATGCCTAATGAGACATATTTTTAAAACTTGATGGACCTTTAGACCATAACTATCCTTTTGGTTCTTATCTTGTTTTCTGTTGAGATATAACCATAATTTTTTCCTCAAAAGACAAGAGCTCTGTTTTAAATTCTAAAACACCTTTACGCATTGTACCAAATTAATATTTATTTAGATTAGGGATGAGTAATCCTAATATGTATCTGTAGACTCCAGCTTAGGTTGTTGAATTCAGTGGATACGTGGAAAAATGTTGAAGGTATGTTTTAACTGAGGGGTTTATGACAATGAGGATGGAAGTGGTTTGCTTCCCAGAAGTCTCCTATTCACATTCCCATCCTAGGCCACCATCATTCCCAAAGCCCCCAATCATATCATCAGATGGCCTCCTACATCTAACTAACCTGAAAAGTGGAACTTGTAGCCCAAATCTCCAGCAAATATTGACTATCCTCACTACAAGTTATCAGTAGCCCTCATAAATATTTAATGGGCAGTTCACAAGTAAAAATCTTTCCTTTATTTCCTCAGTGTCATTTGATCAAATGTTTATACTAGCTAACAGGAGACTTCAAAGATATATACAGTACTGCTGCCGCATATACTGCTGAAACATGACCTTGGAAAAAGCTTTCTAAGGATCTTACCCCTTTGAATTTCTCTGAACTATCTTTCAATATGGGTAGAATGAAAGTCAGTTCAATGAACAAATAAACAAGTAAATAAACTGTTTCAAAAACAAGCAAATAAACCCAAAGAATGAATGTGCTAAAATTTCCAGAGATACATTTATACATATGTTATTGCTTCCATCAAATTGCAAGAATAAAATAAGAAATCACACATTCTTGAAGATTATGAATTTTCAGTGCAAAGACTTAGCCTTAAGCCATATGTTTCCCATAAGTGTGGCTGCCATAAAACATCTATAGGCCATGTGATGCTTGATATAGATAAAATAGATCTTTTCTCTTTGCCAGATGCTATGTGTCACTGTACCTAAGGGTAGTGTGTCACACTTGTTACAACCCACAAGGCTTTCTAAAGCATATGGAGTAATTAAAATTCCTTAACTTTCTTTTCAGAATGTCTGTACTTATTTGATAATAATTTGATAGACATTGTTTTAAAAATATCTTCTATAGCTGCACATGATCAGTCTTACTACAGTATAGGTTATTCCCCTTTATTTTTGAAAATTGGCCTAACCATTGTCATTTATACAAATTCTTGTCACAAAAAGTCCCAAACTCTTATGGCTTTGCCTTAACAATGACCTTTAATAAATATCTTATTTTTTCATGTTTCAAAATGTCTCGATTCTTTCTCAAGTTCTTGAGGATTTCCCCTTAAAATTCAGTTCAAATGTGATCCAGTGGCAACCTTGAGAAATTATGCTAATATCATGAAATTGGATTTTCTAAAAGTTCCTTAAACATGTCACTGGAAGTTTCCCCATCTCAAATTCTTATTTGTCACATTTCTGTGAAAAATTTGATATGTGCATTTTGCTATATGCAAGAACAGTACTTAAATATAAGTACTGCTGTCTCTGAATGAAAAAGAAAATATTTTATTTATGAAAAGTTTCATTGAAAGGCCAAACTAGATATCAAGGAGAAGATAATTTAATTATCCTCATCTGAAAAGAATCTGAGTATTTCACACTAACAAATGAGTGAAATAATTCTGGTCAGTTGTAACACTGAGATATGGGATATAGTCTACAAATGGAATGGTTATGCATTTCAAGCCATTATAGTTTGAAGTGGAAGAAATTTTAACCCAGTCTACATATTCAAAGCTGGCTTATAAATATTTGTCCCTTATTATAAAAACTTTACCATTTATTTTTCTCACTATTAGTTTATATATTTTCTTTAAACTTTTGTAAATTTCATGAATATTCTATGTGTCTTTCAAAACAAACAAAATACTTTATCATGTTGCCATTTGGATGATTCCCTCAGGTTGCTTTTCATGAAGAAGACAAGAATTAATGACAAAATATCCAATTAGATCACGAAGGTAAATTCAATTGTGATGTGATTTTTCCAGTATGCCCCAAGACTCTTTGTGTTGTTGTGTGCATTTATTGAACCTTATCTAATATTCATTAACTTTAAAAAGGACATGGAGAAATTTGCTTGCTGTCAGGAACTGTCATCCATTTATTATTTTAAAATATCTTTTTCCCCTTGATGATTACTAATTATAATTACCTCTGAGACATTTCTCAATCACATCAACACAAAAAAGATAAGTTCACTATAGCCTTATTTCATTATTCTTAATTAGCCTTCATGCCAAGTTTAGACTATTGGCCCTCACAAAGTTCTCAGAATTCAGTTATTAAAGAGAGATTGATAATAATTAATGCACAAGGGAATTTAATGGGAAGGGGATTAACTTCACTTATTTATGGGTGAAAAAAATCTTACCATAGCATACTAAAACTTCTGGTTAATTACACGAAGCTGTATTTCCCATAACATTTGCAAATTAAAAATTATTTATTAGTTTGGAGAAGTAATTGTTCATTATTATTTTTGTAAAGCATTCTTTGGGGGATATATATTATCCTGTTGCTGCACTTGGTATGAATTACTCTTAGTGGAAAAGAGCTTTATACCTGTGCGCATCTGGGATTGGATGTCTTCTTTCTTGGGCTGAGTTGAATATTCAAATGAATTGATTCTACTTTTATTGTTGTTAAAATAACTCAAGGCTGCAAATATGCTTCTTTCCTTCTCATATTTTCCTTGTAACAATATCCTGTGAGGTGAATTGGACTCAGACAGAGTGACTGGCCCAAAGTCACAGCCAACTTTCAGTTCTAAGGTGAGACTAACACTTTCCTGGTTTCTATCTTGGTGCCTTAATTACCAGACAAAATTGGCTTTCATTCCATATGGAGATATTTCAGTAGAAGTTGTTCACTATTCCATATTCAGGAAGCAGAGAAGAATTGACTGAGAAAGAAAATGTAATATAGGATTCTTTAGATTTATAGGATATTATATAAAGAATATAAGATAACTACAAGTTACCATGCTTTATTAGAAAGTTGTTTTTTCTGTTCTACACTCACTTAATCTCATCTCATTAGCCATTGCAAATTTTAATATATCTCAGGTATATTACAATTGGAAGATTCATCAACATGATTTTCATATTTCTGAGAAGAAAACAGCCATGTTAGTACCATCCACTCTCCTTTTTTCATTTTGATACTTAGAACAGTGAGATGTTTGCTAAGAAATAGTGCATAGAATTGTTTTTTTAACTCTTCCTTAGCAGTAATATATAGGAAGACATTATACATAACTATTCTTGCTGAATTCTAGCAAAGAGAATTTGACAAGTCAAATAAAGTGTGTGCAAATTACACAACAGTTTATATAAATCCCATGGAAGCAGCTATTGGTTATTCGTAGAGTGATGTCAGACTTTTCATAACAACTCCACAAAAAATTAAGTGAGATTACTATTACTGACTTAGTTTTAGCAACCTAGAACTAAGTAGAAATTTCCTGACAGTGAGAACAATTAACCAGTGG
>JANHFO010002308.1:69232-94706 GCA_032468095.1 Pareas carinatus | reverse complement strand
ACTGGCTGATGAGAGCTAATAAGCTTGAAATGGTCCATACTAGTCTTCCTTGATTTTAATTATATGTCAGCACAAAATCATCTAACACAATATATAAAAATGTATAATGCATCTACATTCTTGGAACCTTCCTTGTAAAAATAAAAATCTCAGACTACTTAATTCAGAGGTTAAAAAAAGTCTCAAGGTTCTACAGGTTTGCCCAAGAAATGTTGATCTTCATTAAAAATAAAAAAGGAAGAAACTCTCATGGAGCCAAAACTTCTAGAAATAAATGAGAAAGAAAATAATTACATGAGAATACAAGTTCCCTGAAGAACATTTAGAAAGAAAAAGTAGAACATTCAGATTTTAAATTTTAAAAGAATAAATACAACCATGTATTATGAATGACTACTATCTATACTAGTTTATTGTTCAGCGTATTGCTCACATTACTAATTAATAAAATGTAGCCACACTTTCTGCCAAAAAAATTATCTGTCCAAGTTGGCACCCAGTCCACTATCTAATTTTCAAAAAGTCCATATTGGTTTTTAGAAAAAGGATGGAAAAAAGCTCATTATATAACTAGCATTGTTCGCTTTTAGAAAATACAAAACATTGCACCGGAGAGCAAAATCAATGAGGAATCAAGGAACTAGTACACTGTTTTCAATTTCTGCTTAAAATTAAATTAAAGTCAATTTGTCTGTCACTTTTTAGACAAAATACTTAAAACTATCCAAAAACAAAGAGTATTGACATTTCTCAAGGACTAGTCGGAGACTGTTAAACATCATTAAATTGTCACATGATTTTTCTTAAAAATATTTATGTTCCATCCCTCCAAAAAAAAGACTGAGAATGAGGAAAATTGGAAAAAGATCTGATATGATAATGACAACTCCTATAAACTCCATATGTTAAATGTATGTTGCAACTACTTAAAACAATAGTCATTACTCTACCAATATAATATTTAAAAACAGATATATAATACCTGCATATGTAAATAAAGTGAATATTGTGGAATCTTCCTCAATAAGTGCACTCTACTGTGCCAGATTTCTGCCTCCAGCCCAACCTTTTAGACTGATAATCTTAGAAAAGGGGAAATCGATGTTCCTAGCCAGAGATATTCTCAGCAAAGGTCAAAAAGTCAAGTCACCATCATGGGATTGAAACTCAACTTTTTAAATAGATGTCATAGTTATGCCATATATCATGGTTATGTCATAGATAAGGTTTTGATTGTATCCACCAGCTTGATTGTTTTTTTCCTGCTTCCTGGGGATGGATGGATTGATGAATTGATACATCCATACTGTACATAGATATACACTTTTAGTCTCTTTCCTCATTTTTTTTAAAAATGGGAGCTTTATGGGGCTATATGGAAGTCTTATATTATGCAGATACCTAAAGTACACATTTCATCTCTTAAAACAACTCCCATCAGCCATTGTTTGGATTCAGGGTCCACCCACACCTGGTATGAAATCTTGAACATGTTACACAGAGCCTAGTGTAGCTGAAATGGCACAATTATTTATTTGTTTGTTTGTAAAATTAATTACCTGCCCATCTTGCCATATGGTAACTGGGTGACTTATAACATTAGTATTATAATATTAAAAAATAAAACTGTCTAATTTAGGACAATATAAATACAATGCTATAAAATCAATCTAGCTAAAAAGATGGAGGAGAGGGGATATGATGAGAGGGGGAGAGGACTGTTAATCAACCACCCACAACATGAAGCCCCTCTGTTGAAGCTCTATGTCAATTGGCTGAGTCAGGTCTTTACATTCTTACAGACGGTCAAGAGAGTTGGAGATAACCTTACTTTGAGGGAGTAAGATGTTCTAGAGGGGAGAGAAAACAATTTTCTGAACACCACCAGCCTGAATTCCCTGGTTGATGAGGCCCGCAGCATGTTTTCTACCATCTGGTTAATGCTAGTGGTATGTCAATCCTAGTTCACATAATAAAGCAAAGACTCTCTGTTTCATGTTCCATCCCTAATAACTGCATGAATAGGTCCGTTTTGTTTTCTTGCCACAATAAAAATGATTTGCTGTTACTTTCCTTCAGCATGTTTTTCAACTTCACAGTCTTATCCACAGCCCTGAACTTTTGACAATCTCCAAATCAATGATAAGTGAAGTCCAATGTTGCCAATCTTTTCTAGGATCAGCTTGTGCTACAACCTGCTGCGATAGATTGCTGAATAAACATTTTAGTCTAGGCTTCTGTGTACCACCTTTGCAGCATAATTTAACAGTGCAAAAGATACTGTATATTGTTGCAGTTACATAGAAATATAGCCATTGCTGCATGTTAAATCACCTTTGTGGCAATTCTAATTTGAATGTAGAAATGATTGAGCATTAGCTGTTCTTATGTGCTTGAACTTAGCTTTATATTGTCCTTTAGATCTTTGACTGAAGTCTTCACTTTGTACTAAGTATGGAATAAGATAAAAATGCTTTAGAGTAGGTAACCTTCAAGGGGGTATAATAATGATTGGTTCCTCACACATGGATGTTAACCA
Source organism: Pareas carinatus (assembly GCA_032468095.1). Classification (NCBI taxonomy): domain Eukaryota; kingdom Metazoa; phylum Chordata; class Lepidosauria; order Squamata; family Pareidae; genus Pareas; species Pareas carinatus. The sequence continues at coordinate 92,167 of JANHFO010002308.1, read as the reverse complement.
ATAAAACGAACAACCACTTGAAGAACCTACCTTAGACATGAACACAGCAATGGAAGGAAGTAAAAGTCTGTTTCCTTCCTTCCTTCCTTCCTCCCCCCATCCCTCCCTCCTTTCCTCTCTCTCCTTATAATTTGTAGTCCAGACCTAAAACATTAGAAAGATGTGTGAAAGGGAAAGAGAAAAATAGAGTCTAATGTAAGTGTGCTTAGGAAGAGTGTTGAAGTTGACGTCACACAAATGAGGTATCTCAAAATGAATGAAGGCAAATATATGTGTCCTAGGATAATGTTGCAGGATCTAATCTGGGGCAGTCACTGGGACTAGAGCTTTTGTCTTCAGAGCTTTTGGACTTGTGCTGGAACCCATCTTCAAGGAACTTCTCTCTAGTCCTATATCTAATCTCCCTGTCTATCTCGGAATGTTTACTTCATTTTGGATGAGCCATTAAGCATCCTACATTCAACTGGAAGACCTGAAAAGGGCTTCTACATGCCATTTCTTGAATGCACATAATAAACTATATTTGAACAAGAGATTTAAGACTTTATACTCATACATGGTAATCATTTTAGATTAACTTTCAGTCGTTCTGTAAAAAAGAGCGGTGGAGACCAGAGGAGACTCTGAGTCACTAATGAGTGGTTATATTGGGCATTATCTGCTGATATTTACCAGGTTTGAGTCATATTTTCAAGTAGAGCTTGAATCTAGAACCTGAAATGATCAATTCTGTTAAGTATTTAGTAGCTGGAGCAGTTGGATTGGTCAATGAACCAGAACATAGTTATAACTGATTGGTTGAAAAGTACTGGTTCCTGCATGAGGCAATCTGCACTGTGATTGGTTGCTGTAGGTGTGAAGAGAGCTTCCCCACCTTTTTCTTCTGTGTTTGTTTAAATTTGTTTAAATTTATATACCCTGTGTACCCTGTGTGCTCTGTGATTTACTGGATGATGCTTCTGTTTTCCTGACTATCTTGTTTGGTGTATATATAAGATGTAAAATATATTTATTTATATAAAACTACAACTTTGTGTCAGCATCTCTGACTTCATTTGGACACCTGCTGCACAATTCCCTAACAAATTTCAAATTGCCTGAAAGCCAATTTTTGAAAGAGAGATGGGGCTTCTCCTAACCAGAGATCCACATTTAACAGCAGAATCAAGCAGCTACATGGTATGCGGATGAGGTCTAAGACAAAAACATTCTTCACTGTTTGATGAGAGGTTTCAAGTAAAAAACAAGAGACAAACTTATTAATGGGTATAAGATGGTCACTCATTTTCCCACTTAGTTTTCCTATCGTTAAGTAAAAGCAGGAGAAATGCTGTACACTTTGGATGTAACATGGCTTTGTGTATTGCTCTTCAAATAAGTGCTTCTTACACACTGGCTAGATGTTCATGTCTGAAACCCCTGGGATTAGACACATTTCCTTTATTCACTTTTCTTATAAACCATACTAGATAGTTAGCAGAGCTTTATTTTTTCTAAAACATAAAATGTGGCCACTAGAGATATAATGTTTGTTCACAGTACAACATCTTGAAAAAGCAAGGTCCTTCCGCCTTGGCAGGATTAAGGTACAAGTAAGTCATCAATAAGAAATGGTTTTTTGCTTTGACAGGAGCACTCAGATATATGACTCAAGAGTTACAGAAGAATCTTATATTAAACTCCTTTTAAGTTTTGTTTTGATTGGTATTCATCTGTCTCCTCTACCAAACTTTCTGGTCACACATTACAGTATCAAAGATCTTATTCATTTCTGGAAAGGGGAAAAAATGAATTCCACAGCATTTCTTTTTAATAACTGTTCAGCTACAAAATTTTATTGGTATCCTTTTATGTTCCCTCTAGAGGATGTAATGCACAAAAGCATTGCCACGGAACATATAAAATTACAAATGAAATTTATTGTAAAAAGTAGAATGTCTTCTAGACAGGTGTCAGTATTTATTTTCATTCATAAAACAAAGGCAAAAAAAATTGCAGATATAATATATTCATTTGTCAGCAAGTTCATGGGTGTAAATTGCCATCCAACGTTATTGACTGATATAAGACAGATATTGAAAAGACAATTTAAATTTACTCTTCCAGACATAAACTGTTCCACAAAAGCACTGTAAAAACGCCTCCATGATTTGTTTGTTTTCTGTTGTGCTTCACACTTATGGTTAACTACATAATTTGGTTGTGTCATAATCCACTGTGTTTGGCAATTTGGCATTGAAGGTCTGCAAAGCCGATTGAATCCTCATCACTTCACTGGTAGAAAGTTTGAGTCTATGACGCAGTAGGCATGAGAAAAGATCTAGACGACGTTGACCAGGAGGAGAAAGTTTATTTACACGGTCCCGTATCTCTAGTAGCTGTAAGAGTGCACTGTCCTGGGATCCCTGAGTGTAGGGGTAGTCCAGTTGCAAAATCAAATCTCGGATTGCTTCCGGGTCAAAGTGCATGCTGTAGCCAAATACTTGGATGCTGTTGATTTTCATATAGCCCAGGTTTCGAGAGGGATCAATAAACTCCAGGGGTTCATAATAGATGCTATCATTGCCATTGGGACCATTTGACTTTATTCGACTCCTCAAGTAGATGTGGACTGTTTCAAAAAACGTCTTCCACTTGTTGCCTAGAGTCAGCGTCCAGTTATAACACTGAAGTGGTAAGTCCAGCTTAGTCCGCTCCCAGTCTGGGAAATTGTTTTCATTGACAGGCATAAACCAACTCTCAGAGTGGCTGCCTCCAAAAGGGTTGATGTAAACAGCCAGGACAGGCTCTAAGGTGCTGTTCTTAGTGAGGCAAATTTGAAGAGACATTCCCAATATCATATGGACCAGGCTAGATTTATACTTGTTGCTCTTTAGGGTAAGAAGCATCCGTTTGCGCCAGGATGGGTCAAACCAGCTATTGAGACGCATGTCATTGCTGATGAAGATTGCATGGACCTCAATCCGGCGGTCCGATTTCTGCAATAAATACTTCATCTCCAAATCCTGGAGGTCAGTCTCAAACCCAATATAATGTTCTGTGGAATCTGCCACTTCAGGCTTGCAAAGCCCTTGGCTCAGCATGTATCCAGTATTACAGGTCCCACAGCGGGTACGATTGTCAGGCGCACATGTCAAGCAGGCAGAACCTTCTCCCACACTGCAAGGTAGGGAGCCAAGGCAGGCAAGCTGGTCATTCGGGCACGTACATGAATGAGTCTCTTCAGAAAAGCTGCCCAGCAGGCCATTCTCATTGCAGTAAAGGAAGGACTGTATGCGATTTAGCCAATAGAGAGATGATCTATAAAATAAACGTAAAATTAATGAATACATAGTGAGCGGTAGATCAAAGTAATACAATTAAGCTATTTTTAATCACTTTGCAGGCAAAAACTTCCCCTGATATAATGAAAAACCGACGGACATGAATTATTCAGACAAAATTAAAAACACTTTCTAAACTGCAATGGTTACGAGAATGAGGTACAATCTAAAAAGTTCTTGTTTGTAATCTTGCTTCAACCATCTGATTCCTGGAGGATCTAAAACAAAGTATTATCACTCAGGTGTATAAACACACAACAACAAAAATAAAATCCTCTATAACAGGAGAATTAACATTTCTTCAAGCATTGAAAGGGAAGCTTCTTGAAGCATTGATTCAACTGTTTTGACAGCCTTTGTAAGATTCCTGCATGTGTGTATGCACACAGCTATGTTGGCGGCAATTCCTTTTGTCTATTCATGTACATGACAACAACCAGGAAGGTCCTTCATGCATATATAGAACTTTATACTTTATACAGTTGTCTCAATGCTTCAAAAAAGATTGCACACAGTTATCTCTTTGATGGCTGATCATCAGAAAATTCCATTTTTTTAAAAAAAACCTGGAAATAATGGAGAATCATTATCATATTGTTATCAAGAAAATGTCTAGCTCATATATTTGCATTATCACATTTTACTGAAGCAACTAGGGCATCAACTCAGCAGAATAACCACTGAGAAGCATTGACTGAAGTGGAAATCTAGTGTTACCAATACATAAAAATTGAAGAGAAAATCTATTTTTTTCCATGCTGGAGATACTATATATGGTACACCTTATCTTTGCACAGACTCCTAGGTTAAAAGAGTATTAGACAGCTGGGTGAAGGAGTTTAGTGATCTGTGATAAACTGTAATTCAATCATTTTAATATATTGCACTCATGAGAGATAGAATTTCAAGCATATATCACCCTGCAACAGTCTCTTATGAAGATCATAATGACTGCATGCTGTTAAAACAAAAATATCTGGCCACATTAGAGCTACTTCACAGTCAGGGAGATCACCTTGGATCCCCAACAAATGTGAGTTACAGCTTGTACAGCACAGAAATATGCCTGTGTTTTCTGATTTCGCTCTTTCCTTCCCTCCCCCACTTCCCTTTGCTTTTCTTTGTTTTACGCTGTTCAGTTTTAGACTTCAAACCAGAGAACACAGACTGTAGTTATTGATCTGTAGGCTGTTCTGGAGACTTTCTGGCGAAAGAACGGGATTCAAAAACTTTAAGTATATAAATGTTAGCTTTCAGGGAGCCCCTGGAGTAAGTTCTTATATTTCACAAAGAGTTCTTGTGCAGTTTGATATTGAGCTATATTGTAACCAAATCACAATTATGATTTATACTTCAAAGCATCAGAACAAAATGAATACACACACACACTCACATACACACAGGTTCTTACAGTCTACAAGCCTTTAATAATGTTTGGATATACCCACCAGTCTTAATTAAATATTTAACAAAATTATTTTGACTGGTAATGGCCTTTATTCCAAATACTGCGATGTCGATCCAAATGTGATTAATTCAAACAGAATTTCATTATAGCCACATGTTCAGCATTGAGGTTTTAATTTCTGAATGTGATGTTGTCAAGACCACCTTGTGTACAAAGTGTATAAAGTGCAGGAATGCGTGTGTGATCATTCAATCGCTGCAAAGTTTAATCTAAGCTTGCTTAATGCTACTTTTACTGCAATCTCTACATATTGTTTCTTGGACTTATCTGTGAATGTATCTGGGATCAAGCTACAATGTAATAACATTGTATTTTAGTTCAATTTTTTTTCTGAATATACTGAATTATTGAATTAGTGGAGCAAATGGCAGCATTTTGTGAACCTTGGCTAATCTTTTTTTTAAAAAGCCACTTAGATTGAGACCTGGTTGAGCTCAGATCAAAAACTATAGGAAATCCTATGGCTGTAAATAGCAGTCTGGGAAGTTTTTTTAAAAAAATCTTTGAAAATGACAATCACAAATAATTTGCATTATTGCCAGGAAACCAACATGGATATATTCATATAATTATCAGGAGTCAAATTTCTTTCAAGGAAGATGTTGCTATTTAATACTTCAGTGACAGTGTTAAGTAATATATTATGAAACCATCTCTGAATTATTTTTAAAGTGGTATAAGTTTCCCCATATATTTTGCTAATGCATTTGAGAGACTTAATGTTGTTGATTTCTAGCACACAGCTCTGTAAGAAAGATTTTGTTTCAGCCATGCCACTCTATCAATTTCAGGTAAATAGTATGAAAGACAGAAGCAGGGAATGAATGGAAATAGGTTTAAATGTTGTCAAGATTTCTAGAGGTTGGCCCTGGTACAATGAGTTTGGACTCCATCTCAAGCAGCTGAGTGACCTGTATTGGAAAAGTTCATTATTCATTGCAATTCATTTGATCCAAGATGTCAGAGGAGTAAGAACTGATTGCATTCCACAAAAAAAGAATGAAGCAAGAAATAAACCATGAGCTGTTGGGATGCTGTGATTTGAAATGATGGCACGCTGGAGTCTAAGATGAGCTGGCTTTATTTATGTCTTAAGGGATAAAAAAGCAAAGCAGGGAATTCTGGGTATATATTTGGATGTCATTGGAATCAGCATGAATATCCCAAAAGTTCGTTTCAGTTTGACATAGAAGTAGAACATTCATAATTTTTTGTTTCAGAATTAAAGATAATATAGAATTATCTATTTAGGTCAGTTCAATTTCTGAAAATAGAATTTCAGAATGACTAGTGGTTGGAAGCATATAAAAGTTAAACCAGGAATAAACAACTTTTTATAGACAGAGAACTACAGCTCGTTTCTTTGAAAAGCTGAAAAATCAGTGTGCTTTCTGGTGACATCAACAGAATGTGCAGGTTTGATATTAGTTTTAATGCCCCTATAGCTGTCAATCTTTTAATAACTATTCTAAGATTGCGAATTATCTGTAAGGTTATGTGTTGTTTCCATGATCTTCTACATGATCAATGTCTTCCTTTAATATTCTAATCATGATTTCAGATGGTATATGCATCAGTGCTAATTGTTAATTACTCATAACTGAAACGGCCCAAGTTCAAGACTTAAGATTCTGAGTCTGATTCTGATGCTGAAGAAGCTGTTTCAACCGAGACTGTGAAATGTCAGCCACAGGAAGGACAAAGCTAGGAATCACATAAGATTGATCAAACAGAAGTGCCACCTGAGCAACTGGAAAAATCAGATGAAGATGACATAAGAGTTCCCAGTCTCTGCACCAGATGAATAAAGAAGAGAGAAGAACAGTGAAGGTCTATTAGGCTCCTTGCCAACCAAAGGAATAAACTTTCTAATTAGTGACAGCTGGCTGCAGCCTTATATATGAAACAGCTCCAAGCATGCTCTTTGCTAGAAACAATGGCTGACTGTCTGACTTCTGGTTTATGTGTTACGCCTGGGTGTGGATTCAACTCCTGATCTTCAAAATGGCTGAAAACTTTGGCCTGGCTCTTTAAAACTTGCATCAAGGCTGAATAACTCTTCTGCACATTCTGGTTGTAAAGCAAACTTAACAGGCAAGCCTTTACATTCTTTACATTCCTTTGCTTCACTGTTAGCTCTTGAAAATTGAAGTCTGAGAAATGTGTGAGTGTATGTGTGATGATACCTGAAGCTGGACACATAACTATTTTGATAAAGGTATGGTTAATTAGGGGAAGTGAAATAATTTCTCAAGAAGAATGAAGGGAGGAAAAGAGCAGGTACTCTATGGCTTATATATAATGTTATATGTAACCAATTTGTATCAAAACCAATCTTTATTATATGTTTCTTCAACTAGGGATATTGATATTTCTGGGACAAGAATTGCCCTACACTTTGGAATTCAGCACATGATTTGGAGTAATTCCATAATAGAGTTTTTGATCACATTCAATAGCTACTCTGATTTCCTTAAGAAAACTATCATGTTGTAAGTGGTGGTGAAGAAGACCTTTTCTTGTTTCCCACTTTTTAACAATATGTTGGATTCTGTTGGATCCTAGAAATACTGAATGGATTTGAATTTTGATGAAATTTTCTCCTTGTAAAAAAAATTACCTTCCAGTCTTTTTCTATTAGATGAACAATTTTTTTTTCAAAGCAGGCCTTCTCAAAAAATTGCATCTATAGTGTGCATATGATATGGCTGGCCCAGTGATTCTTTCTCCAGGCCAATTGCTACTCTGGCAGGACAAATAAATTATCTGCTTTTCCTCTGTCACTGTCCTTCTTACCCTCTGGATATTAAACTTTTTCTTTTATGTGGAATTATCTATTTTTATTCTGTTTTTAATAACCCTTACCCAGGGTGTTTACAGGAGGTGAAACTGAAAACAGCCACAAAGATCAAGTGCCTAGAGAGTTCCATTTTTTTTATTGGAGCAGCTTTAAGGCTTTGCCTCAATTACTGACATTGGAAGCAACAAGTAGCCTCAGATGAATATTTCGCAAAATATGGAGGTGGTTAAATATTTAGTCAATGCGTCGGAATTAACTTAGATTACAATATACCCATGTCTCTCTTATTCTAAAATAGCCTGATATATAGAAGCTTACTTGGTTCAGTCAATTAGATAGGTCACTAAACTGCTGTCCCTGTGTCTGAGCACCTTTCAGATTTGTGTACCTCTGCTCCAGAAGAGTTGGCTTGAAGTCCATACATCTGGAGGGTACTCAGGTTAGGGAAGGCAGATATTTTTGATAATATTTTTGATTTTTATGACAATTTATTCAAATATGCTTGATGAGTTAATGTGAATTCTAGCAATTGTCTATTCACTGCAGGGTGAAGGCCTCTTCCGCATGTTTCCAACCAATACAGTTCTGAACTTTTTTTTGCCAACTGGGACTGCAATACTTACTGATGTTGTTGATCTATCTTGTTTTAGGTCTTTTTCATGGACGCTTTTTATCAAGTGGAATCCACTCCATGACTACCTTGGTCAACCTGCCAACAATTCTTTTACTTTCTTGATGTCGTATACTTTCGTTTGTTCTCTAATCCATGTGCAGGTCTTTCTATTCTATATTGTAATGCCAAGCGTGTATCTTCCCATGTCTCTTTTTGCACCACTTGTAGCTTTTGTATCAATTGTGAGATAAGTGTCCATGTTTCACCAGCATACGTTAGAGCAGGTAGCACATTCTGATCAAAGACTTTTCTCTTTAGGCATAGGGGGAGGTTGTTCTTGAAAATTATGCTTAGCTTGCCAAATGCCTGCCAACTACTTTTAACATGCTGTTCAATTTCCTTTATTGTACCATTCGGCATTGAGATATGTTGGCCAAGGTTTATGTAGTTATATGCCTAGTTCTTTTCTAGATATAAATATTTTTATTTCTTTGGTGAATTTATTAAATATAACCTGGCTCTTTTTCAAGTTTGTTTTTAAGCCAAATCGTTCTCCTGCTTTGTGAAGCTCTTGTATGTGTCTTTGTAGCTCTTCTCAGTCTTGTGAGAAGAGAACAGCATCATCTGCAAATCTTAAGTGAACTATACTTGAGATGCCTCAGAGAAGAAAAAATACCTGATGCATGGAAAAATGCTGAAGTGATTCTTATTCACAAGAAAGGGGCCCAAAATGATTTAAAGAACTATCACCCAATAAGTCTTCCTTCAGCCATCTAAAAGGTTTTCACCAAGATAATAGCAAAAAGAATATTGAGAACATTAAATGATGCACAGCAAAAGGAAAAGGCAGGTTTCAAAAGTGGCTACAGCACAATGGATCACATCCAGGTTGTCCAACAAGTCATTGAAAGGAACGAGTACACCATGCCTCTGTATGTGTTAAACCCATACATTTACTTAAAAGTAATTTCCAATGAGTGAGTGGGACTTGTTATCACATGTGGCTAGAGGACTGCAGCTTTCAAATACTTAAATGGGTGATCCTTCAAAGGAAACCAAACACTAACAAATTTATAAGAAAATATATTTATTGGAAAATTCTAATACTTCATATCTAAAGACCTCAGACTATTCAAGGCCATGGCAAAACATCTGCCTTAATTAGACGGTGACCTTCAAGTCATTATATTGTACTAATCTGCTGCTGGTTAGATGAAGTCTGGCAGAGTGTTTATATCTTATACTTCCCCAATATTTCAGTAGATTTAAAAAAAAGAGAAAATTGGAAAAAGACACCTTAACCTTTAAAAAGGTAGTTTTCATTATTTTTAATTAAGCTCATCAAACCTAAGTACCATATCAGCCAGATAAGAAACAGCTGTCAGTGAAGCTCTTGTGGTGTTCTCTTATCTTCTTAACAACAGATTTGCCCTCTTTGGTTGCTTATTGATTAAACAAAGTCACATAAAATTTGTGAGCCTCTCTGAAAATGCATCACTTTTCTTTCTGGGAAACTTGACATTTGCTATCAATTTCCTCTATTTGGATGCTTTCCATGCAAATGCTATATCCTTAAAGTGTTCTCTAAAATGGCATACATTAATACATAGCAGGTACAGAATGTCATAGATGGGCTGTGGATGCCATATGCCACATTGATTTTTCAGTGAATATGGAAGCTACTGCACCGTCCTTGTCTCTATATTGGATTTTGAGATGATTCTGTTCTCTGAATATGGGGGTTTTAGCTTACTGGATCAGGTTGGCCTTAATTATTTAAAAAATTGGTACAAAACTTTGTTAGCATGAAGCTGTCACGAAGCTTGCATGCATTTCTTCTTCTTTTCAACAGTTGCTATTTTCCAACAATATGATTTCACAACACTCCTTCTCTTTATCCTACACATAAATCAAAGGTTATTTCTGTATTGAGTCATAGGATAGACAGAAAATAAGATTACCAAGCTCCTTCCAAATTTTTCTTACCATTGAGAAACATGGCTGTCCTCCTACTTGGGTAAGGAACATAGCTTTGGAACCTTTTGCATGGATTTTATTTCTGGGTTTATGAAATAATTGGCAAGGAGACATACTGCAGTGTTTCTAACTCTTTTCCATCATGTTGCAAATTGATACATAGGGAGGAAAGGAAATTGAAACATGACTATATATGTACTAACAGAAAGATCTATGAGATCTGGGTTACAAAAATTCAGACACTAGATACTGAAAACTATAGATTTGCCTTATTTGTAGAAGTAAAACTAATCAGATAAATAAGACATAAATGATAGCAATGATAGATGATTATATCTTCCTAAGAAAACAGTAAGTGAAATTCATTTATTTCCATAAATCTTTACAAAGTTTGAAAAATATATGGAATTATTTGCAAGCCCATTGATTAGATCCTAGATTAAGAATCCAAGAAATTCCAAAAAAATATAGAGAAGTGGAGCTAGGGGAGAGACACTGGCTAATTTATTCCTAAGGATTCAGCTTAAAAAATCATTTTTGGTTAGATGGATTGTCGGTAATTAATATTTTATCTTAGGTATCAAAAAGGCTAAGAAGATCTGAGAAAATTTTGTACTAGTTTAAAATAGCCAGGAAATCTATGATGTCACTAAATGAACACTTAGTTGTCATTTCAACAGCGCAAAATTATATTGATATTTGCTGTCCTTCTTATATAGTATTTAGTCTTAAAAATGGTAGCATATTAAAAAGAATTGCATATATAAGGCTATACTGGTCTACCTAAGCAGTATTATTAAGTGTTGTCCTTACTGTGTACATTTTACTGATGGGAATATGTAATCTTTAAAAAAAGCAGTACCTTTTAAATTCCTCTTTATTTGAAAAACGACAAGAAGCTCTTGAAAGGCTTAATAGGATTTATTTGCTTTCCATAGCACTTTCTTAAAAGCTATAATTAATAAAAGGGAAATGAATTTGAGAAATCAACATTTGGTGTTTTGGAAAAGAAATAGTCCATTAAAATATGTTCTGACGAGAAAATATAGAGATAAAATTTCTGAGTCTGCTGTAGGCATATATTTATATGTTTGGTGGTGTGAAATTACTTCTAGCATTTTTGTGAGTTTCAATAAATTTGCTTTTTAAAGAAAAAAATATGTTGATGATGCATTATTTGTTCTACTGCAATCCTTAGATAACATATCCTTAGCTGAACTGATAACAGTCTGTGTTGCTGCTATTTTTTTATTACGTTTTATAGCACAAACCTGTCCATTCAAATGAAGGCAGCTAAGAAGCAGCAGTGGTTGACAGTATGAAGAAACTAATATAAAAGATGATAAATACAGGAGTGTGCATGCTGGTAGCTGAAGTTTTACTTCTTGGCTGGTTTCTTAGCCATGGTTTAGTGCATAAACAAAAGTCTGGGTTATAATCTATGGTTTTCAGTTTATAAACTGTAATGGTTGGAACCACACAAGGCATGAAATGACACCAAAGGAAATCACATTATTTCTGAGAGTTGTGGATGAACCTAACCATTATCTAGGATTATTGGGAAGGGACTTTGAGATACAGTACAGTTCCAATTAGCAATATCTTTTTTTAAAAGGCAGTGGTAAAGGCACCAGAATCAGTCTGGTGTAATGATTAAAGTACCAGTCTAGAAACTGGAAGTGTGTGAGTTCTAATCCTGCCTTAGGCACATAGCCAGCTGAGTAACATTGAGCCAATCACTCTCAGTCTTAGGAAGAAAGACAGTGGCAAACCAATTCTAAAATTATGCCAAGAAAACTGCAGGAACCTTTCCTATCAGTTGCCAAGGGTCAAGACTTGAAGACAGACAGACACAGACACATGTGTGCACGCACACACACAATCACACAGAAAACTAATATAGAATGGTGGGGACACCTCAGAAGGAATGATCAGCTAAAGCTATAATCCCAGGGCTTCAATACTCTACCTGCAGTGCTGAGGATTTTCTCCTGGGCTGAATGAATTTCACTGAATAGCAATGAATCCCTGCAAAAAGGTGGTGTCTTCAGGCACAAATCTTATGGCCATTGTTGCCAATCAGAAATTCAATTCATCCAACTATTTTTGATTTCCTGCTTAACAGTCTCTTTGGTGAAGAATGGCTGTCTTGCATTTTTATATAATGGATGTTTAAAGTTCTGCAAAATATTTCATTTGAGTTCTTTTCTGTCAATTGTTGCCTATGATATTTTCCTGCAAGCTGTAATCTCTTCCTTTACATGCCCAGCAATTACTATGTCCCGTTGTTGGGATTTCTGGCAAGCTGAAAAGTTTTTTTTGGTAGATAATAAGTGCTGATGGCAACATATATTCTCTCGCTTTGATGAGTCATCATGCTTTTTCTGACATATAATCTTTCTCTACTGGGTAGAAAAAGTGAAAGACAAATTCTAACTCTAATATAACATTTTCAGAACTTTTAAGTTGTAAAATTAGGACTGATTATACAAAGCATTTTAAAGAACAAAGCTGATTCTTTTTACTGCATGGTTGGATGAACTAAAGGAAGTTATTTAAGCCCAGAAGTGCTACATGCCAGATTTTATAGCAGAAGGCATTGAAGTTGTCACAATTTTAATAAAAGTATGCAGTCAAGAAATTGCTTCAGTTCTGTTTTTAGCCTTTTCTTCCAGGCTACCATCTAGTCTTTTTATGATTCTTCTTCATCAGACTCCAGTCTCATCTGCATTTCATCCAGTTATACTGGTAGATGGGATTAAAAAAAAATTCTAGTTATCTTTTTACACTAAGTCTGTCCCTGTTTCTAGTCTATAAGTTTCATAAATCATTTAAATTCAGCTACATATACTGTATCCCTGATTTTGCAAAAGCTAGGCTCTTGTTAACCTGATAACTATGTTCTCTGAAGCATCCATGAATACTCATTCAGTGCCTTTATTCAATTTCATCTGACTCTCGCTTGTGATATGATATAATGTTTTGCGTATTCCTCAGACAAAACAAATAAATAAAGCAGTTGCAATGAAAGGGATGATATCATATTATACTACCTACTACCCAGAAGAAAAGATTAGGGGATACCAAATACATCTTTTATATCCAGAAGACTCTTCTGTCAAAGTGCTTTTTGAACATAGGTGTGCATGTCTAAAAGAAATTGGGGACACTTGTCAGTCAAAAGAAATCATGTTGAAACTTTGATTGAATTTGGCTACTTTGCACTACAGATCCAGATAGATGTTTCATTCATAAGAACACATCTGCACAGGAAATTCCCTTCCCTAAAAAAAGTCAGAAAATTATTACTGACCATCTTCTCACGCATTTTTTCTTTAATGCTGTAATGGGTATGCAGTATTGTCTCTACATACAAGTAACCTTGATTATTGAATAAATAGAAAGGCAGGGTTTAAACCAGATATAGATGATATAGATATAGACAGATAGACAGACAGATAGACAGACAGATAGATAGATATAAACCCCCAAAATGACTCACTCACTCACTGACTGAGTAACTCGAGTGACGAGATCTCTAAAACCATTAAAGTTATAATCATGAAATTTTCTACATACCTCAGTCTTCCTATCTAGGTGCTCACTAAGAAACAAATTTCAGAAATATTACTTTTTTAGTGAGTTAATTGCAATTTATTACAAAGGGGAAGAGCCAATGGCCAAACCAATGAAAAATGGACAACTGCACACGTACAAAAACCTGATTCATGTTTCTAATGCTAAAAGTCTGAACATAAACATTTACTGTCTTCAAACGCAAGCCACAATAAAGTCTCTTTCAACCTGCTTCACTTAGCGTCTTCAAAAAAACAGAACTACCCCAAAAATTTTTTTAACTTTTTCTCTGCTGCTCCAAAACCAATTCCCTTCTCTATACAAACACAACAACTCACTAACAACACAAAACAAAAGCATGTTTCTAATGCTAAAAGCTTCAATACAAACACTTAATGTCTTCAAATGCAGGCCACAAGGAAGCCTCTTTCACTCTGCTTTGCCCACTTAGTATCTTCAAAAAATCAGCACCACCAGAAAAAAACCCAACTCTCTCTCTGCTGCTCCAAAACCAGTTCACTTCTCTATACAAATACAAAATCTCACTAATACCACAAAACAAAAGCATTTCTCTAATTTCAGACCGCCCCCGAAAAAAAATTCCCTTCCATCTCTCTTTATTAAAAAAACCTCTTTATCCTTTCAAACCCCCAAAGCCACAGTTCTCTTCATGCCTTACACACACTTTTCACCTTCACAACTCTCTATACAACTTTCTCTAACAGGATCTCTCTCCTGCTTTTTACACTCTCTCCGCAACTCCAAAAACAAGTGACTTCACTGTACAACCACTTGATCTCATTACCACCACAAAACAAAGCCATGTTTCTTTTCTCTAACACTTTTTCTGACAACTCTCTCCATGTTTGTACAGTCTCTCTGACACTAACAAAGCAAGTCAATTCTTTCTACCACAGCAAAGCTTCTTCATCCTTTCAGATACACAAACACACACTACAAAAGCAAATTACTTCTCTCTACCACCAAAAAACCATGAACATGTTTTTTCACACCCCAAAATAACATTTTACTCACGTCTCTAACAACATAACTAACCCTCTTTGTTCTTTCAAACCTACAAACACAGACTTCTCATTATACTTTTAACACACTTTTCACCTTCACAACTCTCTAACTTTCTCAAAAAAAAACCCTCTCTCCATCTTTGTACACTCTCTCTGACACTAACAAGTAAATGAATTCTCTCTACCACCACAAAAGCGCAATACAAAACCACAACAAAGCTTCTTTATCCTTTTAAACCCACAAACACACACTTCATGATGCCTTACACACATTTCACCTTCAAACCTCTCTATACAACTTTCTGTAACATCTCTCTGCCGCTTTTCACCAAACTTGTAGCAGAGCACCAGTACAAACAGCTAGTATTCATATATAAAGTAAAACATGTTGAATATATTGGTATTTTATGACAATCGTACCAAGATGTTTACAATATAAGCTGATTATCAGAGCTAGATAGATAGAAAAGTATGCAGTAAGCCCAATTAATTACCCAAACTCAGATGAAGGATGCAAAGTTTTCTAAAACCTGGGATTTAAGACATCTAACAGAGAAGAAAGAGACAAGAAATCAAAGTTCAACAATGATTTTTAGAGATACTTCTAAGCAATCTTAATTTTCCAAATCAAAAGATTCCAGAAACGAATTAAAATTCCTTCAGCAAATAACAGTTCGGCACTAATGTCATTATAACTGATTGATTGTGGATTAAATCACATAGAATATCCTATGAACTATGTATTTTATTTTACTTAGAGGCAAACCTTGAGCTTGCAGATCAATCTCCTTTTTATGTTCTATATCTATATTACCCTGCATCTAGATATTGGGAGGAACAAGTGGGGAAAGTAATGGTTGAAGTAAGACAAGACACTTACATGAAATCAAATGCTCTCAAATGCATTATTACATTGGCATCCATTTTTGTCACCTCAATGGTAGGCAAGTTTTCTTCCCTTTCTTCCATTGCTTCATCACAGTCATCTTCCTCAAAATTTATCACAACTTTCATCTTATTTAAATGACAGTTTTCTCGTATCATGGTCACTGAATTTTCATTATAGTCATTAATTGTGACTTTTACTGAATTTCCAAGATGCTTTGCCCACTGTAATCCCATTATTCCTGGAAGGCAGATGATACATACAAGATGATGAATTCAGAAAAAGACATGCCTAAAGATTTGTAGCCTTACTATGCAGACTGCAATATTAGGTTTGAATTATTTAGGAAGCATACATATATACAAGTAGTTCTTGTTTAATTACCATAATTAGGATCAACAACTTGATTAACAAGCAAAATAATAAGCAAAACCTATCTGTGCTTATGATCCTATTTCAGTTTTCCTTTGCTCTACAGACCTGAGAAGGTGGTAAATGTAGAAACTGGTAGAAAAGTTACTTTTCATCATTCTCATTATTGAATCACTGCTACATAAGGTGGTCACTAAATGAGGACTACCTGTAGTTCATTTAATAAAAACCGTGAAATCATGAGCTTTCCCCCAATTCTGTTATAAATATATATGCACTCATACAATTTAATGGCAGGGCAAGCTTTAAAAAAAGGTGCATTCTTAAACATCTTTGTTCAGAAATAAATTCCATTAAGATGACTTACTCCCTCAGATTGCATCTAGATATAGAAATACTCTTTACAAATTATAAATCAAAATACATAACAGCAGACTACCAGTGGCTCCAAATGCATCCAGGCATTCCAAAGGTTTCCGTTCCTCAGTTAGAACAGTTAAAGCACAGACTGTAAGTTGTCTAAAAGAAAAAGAAAAAAGTATACTGAAAATACATGTAATTCATGCATTTATTGTTTTTATATTTTGTTTAAGGACAGTGTCTGAAAAAATAAACCATAGAAAAATATATAATGTAATCCAGTTGCAATTATTCTTATTATTTTGGCCACTCTAAAGTACAGAGATGTTTGGTAGGGCTTCAATTTTATTAGACAAAGAATAGTTCACTTCATGTACAATGCTAAGATATAAGCTCAATTAATTTGTTTTTGTCTTTAAAGAAATGAATAAACCATCTTATTATGGCTTAGCATTATAGACAATCAAGCCAATGTGGATAATTCAATTAGTCATTGTTACTTGCTGGCTAAAGGCCATAATAAAAATTGACCTGAATCAAACATAGTTAAAAAGTCCTGGATTAACATAATTTGTGAGTATAGTCAGTGTAGTGCACTAGGTAAGAATGCTAAACTAGAACTGAGGAATCCTTTCAAAATGCAACTTCTTGGTGTGTAAATAAATTATGACTATTCCACTCAGTCTTCCTTTTCCCCAGAGAAATTAAAAATTGAGCTCCTCCCTCAAATGTACATGACTATTTAGAAAACAATACAAATACAAAATAAAATTGAGAGACAGCAACTTTTATTTCACAGATTTTCTAAGATGAAGATGTACTTATATTTATTTTACACAAAATATTCATTTTTAGTATGGTACATTTTTGGCATCCCTTTACAGGAAATATGTTTCTCTCATTTAAATTGCTTGCTTATTCTTGTTCTACAGAACTTTCTGTAGTAATAATTTTATTGTTACTTCTTTTTAATCCAGTTGAATATTTATATTCTCAATATGCTTCTGTACAGATATTTTCTCAATTTCTTTCAATTTTCCATTTTGGAAAAAAATATTCAATTTTCATCTCTTTTATGTTGTTTATTTAACATTAATTCAATTTTATTTTTTCCTTTTCATCTATTATCTGTTAATTTTATATCACATTTTCATTCTTTCTACAGATAGTCCTCAATGTACAACACTAATGGAGTAAAAAAATTCATCAATTGAATCAGACTCAATTTTATGAATTTTTAAAATCAAATTTGTTAATTGAATCAAAAGGGCCATTAAATGAACAAAGATCTGACTTACTATTTCCTCCAACTCATTAATTGATCGCTGCTATTCTTAACTTCTGCAGGTTGTCCATTGGCTGTTTCTGGTGCAGCCTTCAGCTCAGGAACTGAATTGCCTCCAAGCAAGTTCCCTGCTTGCAGTTACTTTTTTTTAAAAAAAAAACACTTGCTGCTAGTCAGCTCAAAGGGCTGCAGGAGCTGTCCAGGGGGAGTGGGGTAAGCTCTAGGCTTGAGTTGCTTTAAAAAAAAAACTTGTCACTAATTAGCTCAAACAGCTCCAAGCAGGCACCCAGAGGGAGATGGAGAAGGAATTTATAGAGCTCTCTATAGCCTTAGCTTCTGCCAACCTAGCAGTTCGAAAGCATGTAAAAATGCAAGTAGAAAAATAAGGACCACTTCGGTGGGAAGGTAACAGTGCTCCGTATGTCTTAGGTATTCAGTCATGATGGCCTCACGGCCACAGGGACGTCTTTGGACAGCGCTGGCTTTTCGGTTTGAAACGGAGATGAGCACTACCTGTAGAAATGGCTATGACTATCACGCATGTTGGGGGGGGAACCTTTACCTTTTTAGGCTTGAGTTGCTTTAAAAAAAAACACTTGCCACTAATTAGCTCAAAGTGCTCAAAGCAGGCACCCAGAAGGAGATGGAGAAGGGATTAATAGAGCTCTCAGCTTGCAACAGTAACAGAGTTGGAAGAGAACTTGAGGTCATTAAGTCTAGCCCACTGCTCTTGCAAGATACCTATACTACAATATTTCTGATAGATGGCTATCTAGTCTCTTCTTAAAAGCCTCCAGTGATGGGGCACTCACAACTTGTGGATACAATTTAAATTTAAAACCTTTTTAAAGAATATTTTAAAATACTTACATAAGCAATTCTTGCAATACAGCCCTCAAGCCTCCATACAGCACCAAAAAAACAAACCAAAAACCCCAAACTCGACACTGGCTGGAAAAAAACCCACTGAATTTTGTTTGGTCATGTGACCAGGGAAAAAGAAAAGCTCTGCTGGCTTCAGGAAATTGCATGCTGTAACCCCGAATGGCAAAGGGAAGCCACAGAGTGAAAAATGGCGGCGGCTGCAACAGTGATTGAATCCAAGCCACATGGCTACAGAGGTCTCTTTTTGGTCGCAGTTTTGAATTTCTAATATAAGTACCTTTTCTGAATAAACTTGATCTTGTGAACATTTGCTAAATGTACCTGGGGGATTAGCTGTATTTATTTACTGGATTTGCACCCCATTTTTGGGTACAGAAGCTCAGGACAGCATACATAATGGTCCTTCTTTCTACTTTTCCTCACTGTAATCAGCTACTGAGCTAAGCTGGGCTGAGAGAGAATGACTGACATAAACCCATTCAGTGACCTTCTGTGGCCAATAGCAGACTATAAAACTGATCATTTCAGTACCACTCCAGCCTTTTAACTACCATACCTCACCACCTCTCTTTTTAGTTGTGACTACAACTTTTGGTTCTTTGTTTTTTGGCTCAATACATTTTAAAATGGTTTTTCTTTTGGTATACAGATAGTCCTCAACTTACAACCATTCATTTAGTGATTGTTCAGAGTTATAACAACACTGAGAAAAATGACTTATAACCAGGCCTCACACTTACCACCATAGCAGCACTCTCCACGGGCAAATGATCAAAATTCAGGTGCTTGGCAACCACATGTATTTATGATGGTTGCAGCCCCCTGGGATCATGTGATCTCCATTTGCAAACCAGCTGGTGTCTGACAAGCAAAGTCAATTGGGGGAGGGGAGGCAGATTCGCATAACATGATTCACTTAACAATTGCCTTACTTAGCAGTGGAAATTCTGGTCCTAATTGTGATTGTAAGTCAAGGATTAACTATAGTTCCAGTTTACTGATGAGATACTATTATCTTAGTTCAACTCTCACTTGAATTCTTAGTTGACAGGCTAAGTTTCTAATAATTTATAACGTTCTCTAATCCGTTGTTAACCCACAATGCAACAAAAATACTTAGTAGCTTCTGTTAATAAGAAAATCCACAGTATTTATTTATAATTCTTCCCCAAACAATTTTATCATTTCTTACCTGTTAAGTTTCATTTTGGGATTAAAATAGGAATCTGTTTTCTGAGGTGTTGAATAGTTAGGAAGGACTTGTACATCTGTGTCCGCTTCCTTCAGTACTTCATATTTAGGAGCAGGGGCTGAGAATTATTTTCAGATGAAAGAGTGTTACAGCCCATTTCAGATGATCACTCAAAGTTTTACAAATCACAAATCACAAATCAAGCTTGCTATTCTCTTAGCTTGCTAAATGATACTAACCAGAGTTTCCATATTGGGACACAATAGAGAAATCTGGCTGTATAAAAGCTGGTGAGTTCTAAAATGGCACGTGGATGGAGAGACAGTTCAAGAAAGAACAGTCTGCCTAAGATTGTTTCTGATTCCTTTAACCTTGGTTAATAATGTGGATATTTGTATAATTTTTATCATGTTTTAAATAGAGTATATTGGAGGGTTTACCTCTTGAGAGCTGAATGCAATGCAATTTTATCTTAATGTATACTGATTAATATACATTCAAAGTGACAATAAAGTTCTGTTCTAGTCTATTCCTATTCTATTGATATCTGCATGGTATATAAAGTTTAAAACTATCATGATAATTAGGTTCAAATTAGAATAGGTGGAGCATTAAAAAGAGACATTCTAAGAATTAAAACAGGACTTTGAGAATACTTAAAACTATTATGATGAAATGTCATCTCTATGCCATCATATTAAAAGTTTTTAAGCTGTGCTTGGATTCAGTCACAATCCTTACAAAGAGATCCTTATTAGACAAAAGGATCTGATCATGTGATAAAATATATGAGAATTTTTATAGAAATCCTAGAGCAGAAGAGAAGAAAACTCTTGGTCAAGGAGTATTTCTAATGGCATCTCCTACAACTCTTAAGTTAACTATGTCAGCTAGAACTGATAAGGAGTTGTAGTTAAGAACACATGAAAATCACCAGATATATATCACTATTTTATTTGTTTCCCAGCATCAATTCTCAGCAGCTTCAGCAATGGTGACATTGTAGTTCAGAAACTTCTGGGAGCCACAAGTTCACTACTTATGTCTTATGTATTTCATAATTAACATTTTAAAATTGTACAATTAAAAAAGAACAAGAACTACTCAAGGACATATGCTTTTCTACCAAAAGGAAACAAACTGCAAACTACAAACTACGATTCTTGAATGACTTTTATTTCCCCCTGGCAACTAAATCCAAACTACAATAAAAAATAACTATGCAACATTGTTAACAATTCAGCTTACCCTCTTTAAACAAATATGGTCAAATAAAGATACATAAAAATTGTACCTAGAAATTACAGAAACCTTGTCCTTTTAAGATGTTCTGAGTTCCTAGACAGAAATATAAAATCATAAAGTTTCACTATTCTAATTTTATCAAATATTCAGTCCATGACACTGAATGTTCAAAATAATGCGATCTTTATGAAGAAAAAACAGGTATGTTAACTACTTACTTGAAGTAAACCTTGATTCAGTTTCTCCTTTATTTACATGTCGTTTAATATGTCCTACCATATCACTTCTTCGGCTGATCGTTGCTGAACAGATAATGCAGTGATAATGGGATCCCATTTTTATGGATATCTATAACAGAATCAGAATTTATTTTGCCATGTGTGTCAGGACACATAAAGAATTTGTCTTCAGTGATCATGCTCAATACCTACATACATACACACACAACAAGAAAATAATCAAGATACATTCATTGACAGTTTGAATAGATAAGCATAATAATGATGATTTGTATATATATGCATAATCAAGATCACACACAACACACACAAATTTAAAGTTCAATAAATGCTTTCATTAAAGTTATACCGTGTCTGGGTCTCATATTAAAAAGAAGCCGTAGATGAATTAATTTTAACCTTTAATTCACTAAGAAAATTTAATAAAAATCAAGATATGTTTTGAAAATCGTATTAACATCAAGGTTTTAATTTATTGTTATTGAACTCAAAAAACACACTAAAGATTAGATCAGCAGGGATTTCCCCCCCAAAAGTGATATTGCTAGAATACCACAATACATTCTATATATAAGATGCCTTTCAAAGTAGTTTAGAATGGAAATTTTAGTATCCAATGAATTATTGAGTAAAGCAAGATATACATTAGCATCTGTTGAAAGTTCTGCATTCATTCTCAATTTATTTTTGGGTGCAATCTAATTATTTGCTATGTCCTGTTTCCCCCAAAATAAGACCTACTTGGAAAATAAGCCCTTGCATGATTTTTCAGACTGCTCATAAATATAAGCTCTACTTCAAAAATAAACTCTAGTTAAGATCGTCAGTCAGACGGACGCATATATCGGTAGTACATCCATTGCAAACAAGCCAACAGCAAAACAGGCAAAAGGTGCCGTTGCCTCGTTCTGCCCAATGCATGCAGTTTCTGCCCATCACTATCTCGACGACAGATAGAAACAATTTCTGAGGTCGATGGGTGAGGAGGGCTATTGATATGTTGCCAAATCCAGGACATCAATCTGAATGAGATGACCTGTCAATTGTCTCAAATTCCCCTCTATCAAAGAAACTTGCACAACGGTCCATTGTCAAAGTTCATCGATTTATTAATGAGGTAACCAGGCTACAAAAGCAAATCAAAAGTTGAATCTGGAAGAAAATGGAAACACCTTTTCCCTCTCTATTGTTCATTCCACCTACATGCGAGTAGATATGGTTTCCTAGGAGACGTGCGCATATTGAGGTACAGTAGATAAGACAATCGGCTAGAAAAGCGAAACTTAAGAAGTGAAAGTTAGAATAAATGGAAAGCTAACAGCATAATCTCAGTACATAACCATGGTAACAGCTTCACTCCCTCCCCTTTTGTGTTTGGCAAATTCAAAGTGAAGTCTCAATCACGCAGTAGACACTCAGAATGTATTTGACATCTCTGTCGTGTGCGTCCCTTGCTCCTCCCAATGCACACAGTTTCTCGTTCAGATTGACGTCCCAGATTTGGTGACATATCGATAGCCCTCCCCACCCATCGACCTCATGGATCATTTCGGCCTGTCATATGCGCATTGGGCAGAGTGAGGGACGCACACAACAGAGATCTAATTCGGATCGACATCCTGGATTTGGCAACATACCGTGTTTCTCCGAAAATAAGACCTACTCTGAAAATAAGTCTTACTGCGCATA
>JANHFO010002307.1:171938-186741 GCA_032468095.1 Pareas carinatus | reverse complement strand
AATTTTATTTATGTTATTATTACTATTGTCTTGCAAATACACTGAGAGCTTCTGTACTGGAGTCAAATTCCTTGTGTGTCTTACCATGCTTGGTCAATAAAGTATTTGAATCTGGGTGGCTGTATAAATTACATATAAATAATAAGAACAAATGAAACCAGGTGTAAAAGAAAAAAATATTTATGTGATTGGGGTGATTCTGGATTTCTTTTTGGATCCATATCATTATTGGCACCGCTTCCCAGCATCACCTTCTGATTAGGTTTATGCAGTGGCTATCATTGAAGCATGAAACAATAATTTACTTATATTAGCTGCTGGGAAAATATAAATCTGATGTTAAAAGAGCTCAGCTGGTTTCCAGTCTGTTTCCAGATTCTTTTTAAAATGCTGTGAGGAACCATTTAAAGTTTTGCGTATCCTGTGCTTGGAACCATTCCAACAAACCCTCAGATGGGTAACCATTCAGTGTTAGACCATCTAATGAGACTTGATTTCTTCTCTGCCTCCAGCAAAGAGGAAAACAAGTGCAGATGGCCAGATGGAACCAATCTTTTCTTACCTTCTTTTGTTTTCCTGATAGTGACTCTGTGAAGTCTTTAATTTGTCTATCTAGGATTGCTGGAAGCCGTTATAGCTACCTTGGACAATGGGAAGAGAAGTTGGGAGCTGTAGTTTGGTGATAGCAAAATGGCCACAGATCAATCACAAATTTTGGGATGAGGGTTAAGATGTTTGTGTTCGCTCGTGATTTTGACGTGTGAAGGATTATGTAGTGTCATTCTTGGTATTTTTGAGGGGTTTGCATTTTTAACATATTTATGTCTGTACATATTTCGTTATTATTATTTTCATATTAGGAACATCATTACTAGAAAGTTGAATGTGGAGTAAAAGTGGAACCAAACTTCACATGGTTTTGATAATCGCAAGACAGCATGTTGTATTTGTGTAAGCTACCTGGAGTAGCTCCATGGCAAAGATAGGCAGCAAATAAATTTAACAAATAATAATAATAACATTGGAAGTAAGAATTTATGTGTTGGTGTTTGGCACTTGCAGATAGAGAGAAAATCCATATGCAAAGGGTATGGACCACATGTTTTGCTTATAAAGCTTCCTGGAAAACTATCTTCTCTTTCCAGCAGTATTTGTAATGTATCATTATATATTAAAGTGAGTAAGTGACATCCATTGTGACATTTGTATGGCTGATAACTTAATTTGAAAGTGTTATACTCTGAGATAATTAATGAGCTCTAATATCTCTTTGCTGTAATTACATAATAAATCACCCAAAGTAAAACTGACTTTTGCAAAGCAGGACAGAGGTTTATTGCTAAGAGAACAAAGGCCATATTTGAGGCTTTCTGTACTGTATTTCTGGAATCTTTAGCCATTCCTCACTTGTCTTTGTCGATTCCAGTATACTGTTGCTCACACTGAGCAATGCCAGATGCATTTGGAAGGTGAAGGGAATCCCCAAATGGGTGGATTGGGAATAATTTGCTTGCAGACTTCAATTTATGGAAATGTCAAAAAGAATCTGTAACTCTATGCATTTTACACTAATTTTGGAGATGTTCTCTTAGAGAAGGACGACATTTTATTTTCTGGATAATTTGACTGGGATGCAAAGGTTGCAAAACCCTAACTACTTATCGTTCACATTTCATATAGATTAAAAATAACTGCCATTTTAAAAGGGGAAAGATATACAGCTGAAACTATTGCAATCTAGCCCCATTAAGTGCTATGTTATGATTTCCATTTCTTAATTTGTACGCTTTCTTAAAGGAACTTTATATTTGGCTGCATTCATGTACTTTGTAGATATATTAATTTAATACAGGGGTACCTCGGTGCTCATTGTTAATTGGTTCTGAAAGGCACGATGAATACCAAAAATGGAATGCCTAACAATTTTTTCCCATAAAGAATAATATAGTGAGTCACAAGGCAGCCAACATCGACAAGTTCTAGTTTATGCATTGAGTACCAAACCAACAATGAGTACCGTGACAAAACTTTTGCATCAAAATGCATTGAGTACCAAATTCAAGTTTCAAAGTAGTTCAGTACCAAGGTGCCACTTTAGTTTAGAACTTGATAGCTGTCTTTTCATATATTCAAAATATATCTCACAGACTATGTCTTCCCTTGTACTTGAATGTGCAGATATATGCTGTTGCTTGCAGTTGCATTTTCTCAGCATTATAGGTTTTAATTTTTAGAGACCCTAGGAAGAGAGGTCACCAAACATAATACTTGAAATATTGCTACATCACTCTGTTTAATAAGATTGTTAAATTATAGTTCTGGTTACAAGTTAATATCATGGTGTTTTTATCATTCTAATCCCTATGCATTCAGCATAAATTAATATGTAGATCAATGTTAATCAGCAGTTCCAGATCTGGTATATAGAAAGTGTTCCTATTACCAGATTATAACTGACGGGTCAGGAATGGGTGAAGACATTGGACATCCATATTAATTCTGTCTTTTTTCAGGATTAAGGCTATTGAATTTGCATTTTTAATTGTACTAAGTCAGATTTGCAATGGTACCAGACTTTAAAGGTTGTTTGCAAATCCTAGTTAGTATTATAATCTGGCACATTAGGTTTAATCCTGTTGAAGAGTGAGAAATTCAATTAAGAAAAGAAAGCATGTGATCTTTTAATATCATGGTTTAGGATTATTATTAATGCAACACATTGCCATGCCTTGAAATCTGTATAGGACTAGATGGCATGTTAGCATTTTGTGCTTTGATTTCTTGTTATGTTTAATCTCTTTGATATTTGGTAATATAAACTGTTCTAGCTGTATGAAGAAAGTTATGTCATAAAGAACTGAAGGCCATTTCATTCTTCTCTCTAATTCAGGGGTCCCCAACCTACAGCCCATAGCCCACTACCAGGCTGGGGCCTGTTCAGAACAAGGCTGTGCAAGTGGTGGGAAGGCGTGTGTCCTCGTGCAACTCCACTCATGTGAGTGGCAGACTCTTGCATTCACACACAAAGTTGCATTCACACGAATGGCGGGCATCCCCTCTCCCCCCCCATGCTGGGCCG
Source organism: Pareas carinatus (assembly GCA_032468095.1). Classification (NCBI taxonomy): domain Eukaryota; kingdom Metazoa; phylum Chordata; class Lepidosauria; order Squamata; family Pareidae; genus Pareas; species Pareas carinatus. Next base: position 183,662 of record JANHFO010002307.1, on the reverse strand, counting down.
CCAAGCCGAAAAAGTTGGGGACTGCTGCTCTAATCAACATAGTTATCCATTGTAGTGATTCCTTGTGCAACCTTCTGTGACTATGTATCCTCTAAATTTCAATTCTCAGATGTTGTTATGATCCAGCTCGGCACTAGGGGAAGCAGTGGGCCAAGAAACCGTTAGCCAGAGATAAGCCAATGCGTGGCCTAAAGCCGCACTCAAGTCCCGCTGGCCTCCAGCCAAAGATAGCGAGACAATCATTCAGCTGCAGATGATTAGTACAGCTACAGACAGCAACACATACACACACACACACACACACACACACACACACACACAGGGTACCCAATAGGAGCGTGGTTGAAGGCAAAATGAGATCAGTCCGGAATTGGGGAGTCAGAATGGTGAGGATACAGTCCTAGGTCAAGAAGCCAAACAAGAAGTCCGAAGTTTATGAAACAAGAGTCCTCACAGGAGTAAATAGTTGCCTGCTGCAAAAGGCAACTCTTTCAGGCCTGACCTTTATCCCTTTACTGAGGGTAGGGCTGCCGGCCATACTGAGGGTGGGGCTGCCGGTCAGCTGCCTCCCTCTGGGCCTCCCGCCTCAATAGTACGCCTTGTGCATGCATCTCCGAGAGGCTCAATCTGGCTATGGGCATTTTCATTAGGAATTGTTTCTTCCCTTGAAGCCTCTGGCTCCAAGCCAAACTTCACTCCCCCTCCCCCGCTTTGCTAGCATCGGGCCTAGCTTTCTCCCCCCCGCCCGCACTGTCTGCTGTGGAGGAACTGGGGAGGGGTGGTTGAGCAGGGCCTGGCAGAGCCAGGGAGGGAGCTTGTAGCCTGGCCCAGAGAGGGTGGAAGGGCCTTCCAGCCCCTCATCATCCGCCTCCGGCAGCTGGGCTGCAGGGGGGGGCACAACATATGTGTAGTTATACTGCCAGTGGATTTGGAAGGCACTAAATTAAAGGATAGTTTAGGGGAATCTATTAGCAACCTCTAATAAGGTAAAGTTTCCCCCCGCACATGCGTGCTAGTCGTAGCTGACTCTAGGGATGGTGCACATTTCTGTTTCTAAGCCGAAGAGCCAGCGCTGTTCGAAGACATTCCCATGGTCATGTGGCCAGCATGACTAGACGCTAAAGGCACATGGAGTGCTGTTACCTTCCCATCGAAGTGGTCCCTATTTTTCTACTTGCATTTTTACATGCTTTCGAACTTCTATGTTGGCAGAAGCTGGGGCGAGTAATGGGAGCTCACTCGGTTATGCGGCACTAGGGATTCGAATTGCCAAACTGCCGACCTTCTGATTGACAAGCTCAGCGTCTTTATTCGCGGAGCCACCGTGGCCCTCTAGTAGTCTTTTAAAAACAGAGTTTCTTGTCATTCATGTGTTGTGGGCAATTTTAAGAACCTGCATTTTACTTCATTAGTGTGTGTGAATGAAATACACCAGAAATTATTTGAGCTTGAGTTAGCTACATTCTCTAAGACCACATTCTATGTTGAAAAATGAAGTTTTAAAAACATGCAGCTTTAATGTTTTGTCTGTTTGGTTCTCAGTTTTATAAACTGCTTTATAGATACCTGGATGGAGTGAATAAGTAATTTCAGTTTGGTTCAAAATGAGCAAAGAAAGGAGATGGAATGTCACCAATTTAGGGAGCATCTAGGCTATGATGGAAGAAAGGACCAGCTCCTTAACAAAGTCATTTTGAAGGGTTAGCTGGAAGAATGGGCTCCAGAGAAGATGGATTGAGGAGTTATTTTATTTTTAAGATACATAAAAATAGAACTAATGAAGACTGAATACCTAATTTTAATCCTGGAGTACTATGAATACAGGATCCAGTGTGTCTGTGAATTTTATGTCCCAACTTGGTTCTTTCTCGTTTATCCCATTCAGTAAACGATTTTCTTTGTATAGTTTTCAGAAATAATCGATCTGGGTTCTAATCCATATGGGAGACTGTCTCAAGTCTTAGTAAAACTATTAGAAGTCACTTCTGTTTGGTGGTGGTTCATGGAATTTGTAAAGGTAGACCTCAACTTACAACCATTTGTTCAGTGACTGTTTGAAGTTACAACGACACATCAAAAAGTAACTTCTAACTATTTTTCACACATATGACTATTGCATCCCCATGGTCATGTCCTCAAAATTTGGACGCTTGGTATCTAGCATGTATTTAGGATGGTTGCAGTGTCCCGAGGTCATGTAAACACCTTTTACAAACCTCTGACAAGAAAAAGGCAGATTCACTTATCAACTGTGTTTCTAACTTAATACCTGCGGTGATTCATTTAACAATTATTGCAAGAAAAGTCATAAACTGGGGCAAAGCTCACTTAACAACTATGTTGCTTAGCAATGGAAATTTTGGACTCCGATGTGGGCATAAGCTGAGGTCTACCTGTACTTGCTTTTATGTTGGCAAGTGCTGCAGGTTAAATTTTGGCAATTATACAACTTCATCAAGTTGTCCTTCTTTTATATTTCATGTACAAACTATGCATTTCTGGCTTGTCTGATTGATTATGAAGAAACAACTGTTTATGTTGTTAAAATATGAAGGTCTCTCTGAGGAACTAATGCTAGTTTTAATTTGCAAGCATTCATAGTTTGCAGTCACTGTTCAATAGCAAACCAGCACAAATTATTACCGGATTATAGTAGCATCTGAACAACTGAGATAGCAACGTTCATATTTCATTGCTTTTTCAAAATTAAATGGGATTTCTCAGAGGTTGCAGTCCTGTCAAGATTTAGTTTCATAATCCCGAAAAGTTACTGTATAGCTTATCTCCTAAGATGACTTCATTTCTTTAGTACAAAGATCATATCTAGTTTAAGTTATTGGGTTGAAACTGATGAATAAAAATAAAAGCGAACTTTATTTCAATTCTATAAGTGAAACTAGATTTTTCAGGCCTGCGTGTTAAACAAAGACCAATGTTAAGCACCAATTCTTTTGCCAATTCTGCCTGTAGTTATTTTTCTTTTTTGTCCTTGTATTTTTTTCTCTAGCTCTTTACTGACGTTTTCTGCAACAGAAGTTTTGATTAATGCCAGATGTATAGCAGAACTTTATGAAATGCATTGCTATATTCTTTATTGCAGATCGATAAATACTCATCTTTTATTTTTCAAAGTTTGTCTTTCACTGTTCCAAAAACGCCCTCCAGCTGGAATGCATTTACACAACTTAAGACTGAGGCAGAGTCATAGTGATAACTCAACAGTTTCACATTTTTATTTAAAAATCTTGTGATCTCTTCACTGGAAAGAAGGTAGACATTCTAAAGGCACACACATCCTGTCCATGAGTAAGGTATATAGGATTGGTCACAATTAGCTCTTATACTTACCCTTTTGTTTTCTGGGCAGTGTACAATAAAATTGCCATGTACAATTCCTCTCATCTTGATTTTCATGTACTAACGCTTTATTATCCTTCTAGGTAACAACCAATCTCAAAGAACCTCTATAATCAAACCTTCCTATCCTGAGTTATGTGTTTATTTATTTAATTTATCTTACTTTATTTTAATGAAAAACTCAAGTACCTAATACACCTTCCCTCTCCTATTTTCTCCATAACAACAACCTTGTGGATTGAGTTGGGCCAAGAAAGAGTATCTGGTCTTCTGTTTTGGTGCCTTAACTACTAGATTGGTATAACTACAGATTTTAATTCTCTGAAACACTCACAGACAAACAAATTATATTATCTCCAGCATGTTGGCGGACTATGTGCGTCTAGTTTCATGTTTAAAAAGAAATATTTTGTTTTGAGAAGACCGTCCTATTCCTTTCCTTTGAGAGTATAAGATGCATGATTAAGACTGATGTGTTGCAGAAAGTGCTGTTGCAATGTTTGTCCTAGTTTAGATTTTAAAATTGGATACAAACCAAGATGGGCCTCCTGTCTATTACACAGTCATACTGACCGCAAATTTCATATTTGTTGTACTTCCGATAATTGATGTATAGTTTCCAGTTTTGAAGCAGGAAGCATGTGAAAATTATAGTTTGAATCCTTAGATATGTTTAAAGTGATTTGAAGAAAAAGCAAAACAATCCTCACAGCATTCAAAAAAGAAAAAAAATTCTGATCGTGGCAACATGATGTGAAACATGCTCTATCCCATAATTCAGTTATCTTATGTACTTATCCACCCTTTGTACCCACGGAAGAGAAGGAAAGAACGACAGAACAGAATAATCGAATTGAGTTGAAAGGGACCTTGGAGGTTTTCTAGTCCAGTGGTCGTGAACCTTTTGGACCTCAGGGACCACTAACTTCATAATTTTAAATTCTGCGGACCACTAATATGAATTTTCTGAAAAGATACATTTGTAAAATAATGATAATAGAACTTCCATTTTATTAATATAAAAGACATCTATTTAATATAACAAAATTTAAAAAGCTTATTTAATTACAACAAAATCATGAATGCTTATTTAAATCATAACAAAAACTTTAAAGGTTGTTTAATTGTAGTTAGTTTAATTATTAGAAAATCATTGTATTGCACCTTTTAGGGTGATATTTGTTCCTGCTTGAGAGAAAGAGAGAGAGACACACACACAGAGAAGAAGAGACAGAAACAGAAAGAGAGAGAGAATGAGAGAAAGAGAGACAAACAGATACACACAGAGAGAGATTGAGAGACAGACACACACACACAGAAAGAAAGAGACAGACAGAGAGAGAAAGAATGGGAGACAGACAGACACACAGACAGAGGCAGACAGACACACACACAGGAACCATACAAGTATACAAAAAAATTCAAATAATCTCCAGATTTTGCTGTGGACCACCAGCATTTTCTTGTGGGGTGGCCCCCTGGCCCACAGGTTGGCAACCACTATTCTAGTTCAACTCCCTGCTGAAGCAGAAGATCCTATACCATTTCAGACAAAAGGTTGGCCAATCACTTCTTTAAAACTTCCAACAACAAGGTGTATGAACGTACCAAGAAAGTTTTGATTAACCTTTATGGAGTAATGTTGTTAATTTCAATTAGAACTTATTTATTATTATTTTTAAAGTCTTCATACCCTGCCTTTCCTCCAGGGTGCTCAAGACTATACATCAGGTTCTTGAGATTGGTTGACCTGAAAGGTGGTCAATAGTGTGTGAAATTGAGCTGCAGTTGGAGATAATGAGATGATTGTGATAAAATTGCTTATTTTCCTTTTTAGACAATAGTCCACCAAGAACGCCTTAATTAAGTATTTAGTCTGACTGGATTTTTCTTTTTGTGCTACTTGTGATTTTTTGACATTGTTTTATGTTCTCTCATTTCTGTTGTAGTTTGCAATGTTCCTTAAAGTTCAGTGTACCTACAACTGTAATGAAATCCAGCGATTGAATTGATTAATTTTCTAGCAGTATCATGATGTGGTTACAGTAAGGAGGATTTTTCACAGAACTATTTTATGTGTGACAGACAAGAAAAGAAAGATTTCTTTTAATTTGGGGACAGTTATACAAACCAGGAGTATGTCAGTATAAGATTGTTGCCATCAATATATTCAATCTTATAGGGTTAAGTATAAAAAAGTACTGTAGTTGTCAGAAGAACGTAGAAAATACAAACCAGTGAAAAAATTGTTTCATACCTTAATTCTCTTAATAGTACATTGCAAAATGCAACGCCATTACTACAGGTTCAGATCTTTAATGTGTGTTTTTCTTGGATTTGCAATATAATTTGCAACATAGACATACTAGCAGTAGCAAAAGTGTTCAGAGAGTAATTTAAAATTGAAGGGACAAATGACAGGGAGATAACTGTTTTGAGGGTCTCTTAAGTGTTCAGTGTTGTAGTGCACTTATATTTGTGGCAGTAGATACTTTGCAACTTGAGTTTCAGATTTATAGGAAAGGTATTTATCTAAACCATAAGCACTAGTCTTAGCAAGACAGTCTTCTATGAAAGCAACTAGTAACTACGGATTCACCCTTGGCATTTTCTTCTGTGCTTCTAAAAATAAAATGTTAAGTAAGTACAAATGTTCTCAGGAAAGCTGAAGTTTATGAATAATTCTGAAGTTTCAGAATAAATAATATGGACTTTAACTCTGCTGAGGCTTGCTGGAGGAGTGGAACTTTGTAAGAATCTATATTAATGACGCTTCCCCTAAAAGAGTGCATAAAATAGTTGTTTTGACATGGCAAGGCTTTACGTGCAAAATAACCGAAATATATATCTGTCAGATATTAGCGTGCATTAGGCTGGTTCACTTTTCCAGAATGTACCTTTGCCATGAGTCTTGAACCTTTTGAAGGTAGATTTGTTGCTGCCATTTTATAAACTTTCTGTTTCTTCTCTCTAGTATGTTTTTCACCTCTCAGTCCCTTCTATCCTTTTCCCTTAGAAGCTCTACTGCTCGTCCCATGACTCATCTTGGCTTTTTCCTTTCCTTCATTAACTTGTATTTCAGTCTGGCAAATCTCATTTTATCTTATTGTATGTTAGTGTGACTCATCTTGTATTCCAAATTCTTTGGGCAATTAAGAATAAAATCTCTTTTAATGATTGAACACAATTAAATGTTATGCGTATCAAACCTGGTTCACTTGGTCTTTTAGTGCCCTCTGTTGGCTAATACAGAAGACAACTGTTTTGTATCTAGAAAAAGCCATTATGGTTTCCCGTCAGCTGAGAAAATTGAGGAAGAATGAACTTTTTGGTAATACACCTTCCGTAATTGTAGTAATGAGTGTAGAAGATGGCTTTGAAGGACACTAGCAGAGCCATTAGCAACAATCAGATAAAGAAATAATTTACAAAAATGTCTCAGAATGGGCTCATACAAACACACACATAACCCCCCACACACACACACATCTTAAAAAAAGGAAGAAGAGGAACATGTTCAGATCTGCAAGATTCTATTATTGTAACTGTAATGTATTGAGCTCAATGTAAACTGTTAGTCATTGCCCTAAAGTAGTCGAAGCCTGTAGGCCCAGACTGCCTGTCTCCAGGGGCCGCTTCCACGGGAAAATCCTTGATTGCCTATTGGATGCCCCCTAGTGGCCATACTGTATATAAGCTCATTGCACAGCAGAATTGCTGAACTTTCACACGTTCCTGCTTGCTGTAAGATATGCTTGTGCTTTGCTACAATAAACCTGTGTTCTGTTCTACACCAGGTGTCTTCCAGAACATAACAGTAACTTTTCTCAAAGAAGTAGCTTTAGGTCTCTGCAATGTCTGTTCCTTTTTCTAATCTATCTTCCAGAGCAATAGCAATATAAAAAGTATTTGCCAGTTGGTAGTGTACACTTATCTGTTCTGTAATCTTTTATTGTTTTATCTAGAGATCTTTGGTAATAGAAAAGTTTGGTCTAGATATGAAGACATAAAGGAGCAAAGTTACATTCAGTTTTTTAAAACAAACAAACTAACTCACGATCTCTTGTTCGTTGAAATGCTACGAAGCTTGGGAAGCAGAAGCTAACATAGTATTTCCTGGATTTGAAAACGAAGTAGAAGTAGCATCTGTATAATCTGTATATTGAATTTTATTTCTTTCATTCAGTCTCAGTAATGGAGGGGGTTTACAAATGATAATTTGTCTAAAATATGAATTGTAGACAAGCACAAATGTAGATATCTTACTGGAGCAAGTAAAAAAGATAGTGGTAATGCTTTTGTTAAGAATAAGTCATAGTTGTAATCTTAGTTTGTGGCTTTGGAGCCACAAAGGTGTCCTAATTGCAGCTGCCCACAATGTGTAATGGAGATGAGGGAGCATGATTGAGGATGCATGATTATGGAACCATTGCATAATGGTTCTGGTTGCTTCTGGCTTTCTGGGTTCAAATCAAGTAGACGATGCATCGTATTGTATAAAGTTATATACGGCATAAGCCAAAATGATATAAAAGACTATCTACTCCTGTACATAACTGCATTTTTTGCTGATCTTACTATAGAAGCATCAAGATTGGCTTCTACGTCCACTTTGTTTGTGATTGGCTTCTATGTCTTCTTTGTTGTGATGTTATAGTACAATCTGGAGTTGTGAATGGACTCATATTTTTAAAAAAACTTAGGCTAAGGGCTTCAAGCATCCCTATTACAGATGTCTTTTAAGTTATGAGGATATTTTTAATGCTGTTAATTTTGAATATTTTTAATTGATGTATTGAAGTTTAAATTGAATTTTAGATGATGTGAGTCACTTGGCATCCCAAAATGGAAGAGGGGGTCATAATTTTTTAAAAATAAATTTATAAATAAGATCTTTTTTTGTGACCTAAACCATTTATGAAAAAGGGACTAAACATTCTCAAAGTTTTTGAATACAAATGTGGTTTCTGGTCCTCTTATTGTTCAATTATCAATTAGCTTTTGGAATGTCTCTTTACCTTCAGCTCAATTGCCATTCAGCTGTTTTGGAGACAAGCAGTTTGCAGCAAAAGACTATATCGGCATTAGTTTTCTTGTCTGTAGCTTCTCTTCCTGTACAAGAGCTCCCTCTACTTGAAAATGATTGGTTTTGTCAGAGATGGCTAACTTGAACATTTAAAATCTTTTGACTATCTTTAATTTATATTAATAATTTTTAGTAGCAGGCATTACTCAAAATATAACTCTGGATCTGTCAAAAAATTTTGCTGGTCAATGACTGACATGTAAAAAAAGCATCTTATTAATAACATGCTATATGTTTATGCTTATAAAAGTATCAGAGCAGTTTTATCAATTCATGTATTGGTCACTGTGGAAGCAGTTTGTGCCTAATGATAAAGCCTAATTGTTCAACTATGTTTTTTTTTACACTTATGCTAGATATAGAGACACAAAGAGGAAATCTTCAACTCCCAATAGACTAAATAAAAAATTTATTATTATGGTAGCTGACTAGTATTGCAAATAGTAATAATTAGAACTCTGCAGTGCATTCAAAGGGGTGCTTTCTGTTGATGTACATAAAATTCATCTAATCATCCAGAAAAAGAGTGATGAGAGTCATTATTAAACTGTTGTGCAAGTCTCTATAGAAAACAGTATAATAAGACATGGGCCAGTGGTTTGACTGTTCCATCATAACAGCCGCATAACCTTTTGGCATAAGAACACTTCTTAAATCTGCCCTCGAAAATTGCTGACGGTGAAATATTAGCACATAGTAGCATAAAAGCTCTGCACTATTTAGGTGCAGTTAATCAAAGCACCTAGCTGGTTTGACATTATTCAGTTGGCTCCCTAACTCAGCATATTCCTTATTATCTACGTGCAATCTTGAATTTCATATCCAAGATCCTTGGTTTGAATGCAACATTTGCTATACTTCTTGAATCACAAGGAATTTCCTATTGAAAATAAATGGTCAGATCCAAACAATCACAAGTACTCTGATACCACTGTAATCAACTCAATAAAATAGTAGTGAGGTCAGTAAAAATATGGATTAAGGAAATAATATTGCAATATAGAAGTTAAATATTTCTATGAGAGACCTTCTGTGAGATCTTTGCAGAGGCCGCTCCATAGGTCAGGTCTGGGCATTTTATAGCCCACAGATTGCTTCTGGCCAGTAGGCTGTTGTACTTCAACCTATGGCATTGTTGGAGGGTAGGGTGTCATCATTGACAGGGGGCAGGGGATTGGTGGAGGGGGTGGGGCATCATATGGGGCCCTTTATAACAGTCCCAGTTTCTCATGTGGACCCTTGGGAAAATCAGTTGCCCGCCCATGCTAGAAGTGAACATTAATGTGCCTCAGTGAAAGGGTATGTGATATGCATAGAGGATGTTAGGCTTAGAGTAAGGGAGTGACTACAGCTATCCTATCTGGGCTGAAACAATTGGACTTTTCTATATCTCTTTGCTTTCCTCTAGTGATGATCTTGGTGTTTGCAACCCCGATACTGTTAGCTCTACAGTTTTTTCATTCTTCTGGGTAAGATTGGACAAAAATATTTCTAGTTCTAGAGAATGCTCACAGGTCCGTGTTAACAACCTGGAGCTACATTGACCCATAATCTGATCCCATAGACTAGGATCCATGCTCATCTTCAACCATCAACTCGTTGGGTGACTTTGGTCGAATTGTTTTCAACTCAGGCTAATTTACAGTATTATTTTACTGGAAGAGGGACTAGCATGAGTTTTTGAAGGAAAGATACAATGAACATATAATAAAGCAATTGCTTTAGCATATCACAAGTCTCAGGATGGTTCAAATATTGATTTTAAATGAAAATAACAACAGGACTATCAAACAAAATCATCAGTGAATGATATCAGGTTAAAATTATCTCTATATCCGTCTGTCTGTCTGTCTATCTTAAAAGAACTGAAAGAATAACAAGATACCAGAATGAGATCATAATGGGTGCCAATTAAGATTCTTGGACATTCATATACATTTGTTGCTGCTTCATATTTACTGGAAGGATGGAGAGATGTACACTAAAGCAACAAACATGTGTATAGCCCTAATGGTAAATTCAGAAGAATGGTTACAAACTGAGTTAGGTTTGGAGATCTCATGTAAGACAGAAGATGAACAAACTGCGTATATCCTGAATGCTAAAACCAAGTTAAACCACAGTGACCCGAATTCGAAGCAACACCATTTAAAATGGTGGTGTAGCCATATTTCTGATGTTTACAAGCTGAAGAAGGATGACTTGTTCCCTTTCTTTCTCTGCCAGTTGAATTGTCGCTAAAGAAAATCACTGGGCTATGAAAATGGAGAGGAAGCATATGAGAAGAAAAAGAATATATTCTCTTTCTATCCATCCAAATTGCCAAGCCTAGCCTGTTTTTTTCTTTCTGGTAGAAGGGGTCACTTTGGATAGTTAAGACCTCAGCTGCTTCTTTAAATAACTGAAATGGGAATAAAGCTGCTTCTTTTATTAGTATAATAAAAGCTTTTAAAGACTTGACCTAAAATTTCTTGTTCTGATGTAAGAGAGAAGTTGGGCGAAATAAGAAGGCTAAAGTATGACTTACAGTGCATTCAGATTGCATGTTTCTAAATCATGTAATCGCTACTTTGCTTTCTTTATATTTCAGTAGAAAGTCTTCAAAACTTTTCAGCATGTATGTGTCAGTGTCAGAATGATGGTATATAAAAACTGGAAAGCTTGCAGTACCCAATTAATCTGAGCTAGTGAACCATTACAAGTAATCCTCTAAATACTTGAACTGTTATTGTGTGACTTCATCATCAGCATGATATTGTATTACTACTTTATTAGGCTGCTGTATGACATTCAGTTCAGTTTGGTGTAACCACATTACCATTTTGGCAGTCTTATACCAGTCTTTTTCTCCTTCCTTAACCTCCTTGACCAATTTGCCTTGGAATAAGAATAAGAATTTATTTTGCTAAGTATGTCTGGACACACAAGGAATTTGTCTCTGGTGTACAAGCTCTATATCTACATACATGTAATAAACAAAGTGATTACAATCATAAGATACATTCATAATCATAAAGTACATAAAGTACATAAGCATAAGATACATTCATAATCATTAAAATACATTCATCTTGTCATGTATATATAAGTTGCAATAGACAAACCACAATCTTAATCATGAATACAATCGCAATCATAAAGTACATTCATCATGTCATCATGTTATAAATTACAATCATGCCACAAATCACATTTCATCATGTCACAAAACACCTTCCTCATGCCATACGATACGTTTTACATTTTTGTGATAGGTTTAGAACAGTTGTAGGAAAAAGTTG
>JANHFO010002307.1:133837-151935 GCA_032468095.1 Pareas carinatus | reverse complement strand
ATTGAAATTCAACATATTGTAAGCTATAATTTTGTTTATTGTTGACCAATAAAAAATTTTATTATAAAAAAAAAAAAGAAAAACAGTTGTCCAATACCTTCTTTAAAACCTCCAGTGATGGAGCGCCCACAACTTTTCAAAGCAAGCCATTCCACTGATTAATTGTCAGGAAATTTCTCCTTATTTTTAGGTTTCTTCTCTCCTTGAGTAGTTTTCATCTTCCTACACAATCCTTTCTTATGCTAACAAAAGATCTGGAGAAAGTTACAATCTGGACAATTATAAAAGGAACAAAATAAATTAAAAGGGCAAGCTTTCTCAATCTTGAAATCTTTGAAATATTTATCAGATCTCAAACAACTTCTGCCTAAAAATCTCCAAAAATATGAAATTTTCACAATACTGTTCCTTTCTAAACTACACAACCCACGTTTTATAACATTTACAACAATGGCAAGGTGAGGGCTTGGCAGCCAAGTCATAGTACATAATAATTCCTATTATTGCAAAAATAAGCATTGCTTTGTAAACTTTGGGCACCATGGCATTGTGTGGGGCACAAAGTTTAAAAAGTCTTTTTTTCTATGTTTATTGGTTACATTTCCTCCTAAAACCCATAGCAATCTCTTGCAGACCCCTTATGTAATTGAAAAAGCTTGTTATTGATGGTAAAACTGCAGTAGGTACTAGTAATAGTTGTATAATATTTCCAGTATCAAAAGCAGCATGTATCTAATAGAAGAGAATATTTGTAAGTCAGGGTAAACCGTGGGGTTATTGGTGCTTGAGCTTGGTTGTTTTCTTGCAGAGGTTTCATTATCCAGCTAGGTAACATCATCGGCACCCTGATATGTACTGATCATGTTACCTAGTTGGGTAGTGAAATATCTGCAAGAAAACAGAGAGCATCAAAGACCCCAAAGCGTGTGTCTGAATATCACTTGCTTGTGCGTATTAGAGAGAGGTGACTCTGTCTGCCTTTAAGTACAGTTATTTAAGGCAGATGTTTGTTCTTCCTAGTTTATGTATCAGTTTGCAAAATAAACAGTCAAATTCACAAAACAACGGGTATGTTTTTGTTTTTCCCACCAATTTTCTGCCCAATTTTAATCCAAAGTTCATATTACAAAATTAAAACAACAGAATCGTTTCAGGATAAATGAAAGCCAAACTCATTTGGCAATACCACCAAAAGAGTGGCATGGTTTCTTATTTATCACAATAGGAATGCAATGTTGACTTTTAGTCTGATCTAGCATGGCTCTAAAGTTAAAATGCTGCCTTTCCAATAGATGTCACTGCATTCACTAGCAATGTTTTCTTACTGTATCTATCAGAAAGCATTTCAATCCATCAACCAAAATGCCAATCAAAGAGCTTTTAATTTGGATGCTATAACATGTTCTTTAATGTTTTTAAATCTTGTCCTGAAATTAGCTTTCCCATATGATATTTCTTAAAAGGCAATACTATCATCGTATGCACATATATTTTTTTCCTTTGTGCCTATGCACATATTTTAAACCTATTGACTCAAATACTGAAATATTTGAGTGTAAGAAATGCAAAGTGTAATAATGCCTCAGAATGACTGTAATCAGTTTTTTTTTTGGTGGTAGAATGCATCAGAACGCAGCTCAAAAAGATTTTTTGCTTTAAATGCAATAAATTAAATTTATGTTAAGAACTGAATATATACTTTTTAAAATAAAAGATTAACAAGATGTGATTCTGGCACCTTTTTTCTTACCAAAAAAAACACTGACTAACCAGTAATATTTTTTTTTTTTGCTAATGCATTGAACAGATGTTGCAGATGTGTCTCTATGCAGGCATACTAGAAAAGATGATGCTTTCTAAATGGAAAGAATATTAAGTCTAGTGAGTAAATATTGACTAATCATACAGACCAAGTTTCTACTGAACATTATTTTATTTAATTGCTATATAAAATAAATAATTTCAAATATAAGGGGCGTTATACAGATTGGCATCTGCTTGGCAATGATAAGGATTTAGACTGATTCAGGGATCGGAGCAGACAGTTTTCCTGAAGATGCAAACATAATCCCATGCTGCAGCTCTGATCAAGGGAAAACTAAAATGTAATACTTAGCCAGCTCTGCTGAGCTGGCAAGCCCTCACTGATTATTAGAATCTGAAACAAGCATTTATATGTGTGTGTGTGTGTCTATGTGTGCCTGACTGGATGTTACAAACCATTTATCTGCAATTAAGAGTGGGTCATTAAGAATAAAATCAGCCAGGCTCGCCATCAAGAAAAAGGGCAGTGTTGTTTTAAAATCATTTCTGTTTCAGAAGAGGGGTGCTAGTTGAATCGTAGTGATTTCCAGCAATGCAACGACAGTACAGCAGCAGTAGCAACAGCACTACAGCATCGGTGGGTCAGAGATGAGAGACCAGGAATTTCTCTAGTTGTGCTTGCAGACTTGCTGACGGATGTAACTCTTTGCTTGTGGCAAGACTGAAATTAATTGTAATCGGTCACATATCACAGTGGAAAGAAAACTGACAGATTGCCCTTAAGGCGAGGGAAATCTCTCAAGCAGGCCCAAGGTCGTCAGAAGAAAGACGGAGCTCCGATTCTCTCTCTGTGTGATGTGGTGAGGATTGGAGCTGCTCACAGCATTTGAATGTTTGTGCGGAATGCAGATACCTAGAATTGTGTTCTGATGCAGCAATGGTGCAAGGGGGTTTCCCAGGTATGTATGAAAGCGTGCGATTAATGCATTCTACTTTTTATTACCATTGCCTGTTTTCAGCATTTAATGACGAGTGAAAATGAAATGTGAACTGAATGTGGCATTCTTTTCTCCTGTTTGAGTTATTTGCATGTCGGAAGAGTTGAGGGTTAGATGGATTTTGCTTTGAATAAGGTATCAAGCCAAGTTTAAGTTGGAAACCGTTAATGAAATGCACTGAACGACTGTGAAGCTTCCAACATCAAGTAATTGTTGCATTTGCTTAAAATAATAGAAAAACTTAATTATTCTTAACGCAGGATTGGGACACAGAAACAGATGTGATTCTCTTACACGAAGTCTCAGAAGGCACTAGGTAAATGTTTAGCATGTGATAAGGAGCTGCTGTTGAAATCTTGTTCAGCATTTTTATTCTGTAGGGGCAGCAGAATGTAAGTGTCAAAGGAAAACATTCTCTTTTTCACAAAAAGTGATAATAATGTTAGTGTATGGCTTGCTTGCTGTGAACTGTGATAGAAAATCTGAATGTAAATCAAGTATTTGTGGGAAAGTGTGCCTGTATGTGTTTGTGTGCATAAATTGACATGTACATAAAACACTCAAGCTACCAGATAAGAATGGCAACAATCCAGATGACCAACAGTTGACAGCAAAATATTGCAGTTTTCAATATTTCTTTGCCGCCCTCTGGGTTTTTCTGCTTTTTGATACTCTAATCCAAATGCATTCATACGGATATGCATCAGGAATATGAATCTGGCTAAAATATTTAATTATTCATGATCGTAATTGTTTTCTTTGCACCTTTGTACTTTATGTTTAGAAATGTAAAACTTTATAAGACTCTGAACAAGTAGGGAATTAGAGCAAAGAATTTTTTTAGTGAGGCTACCACTTTATAATGGAAGAAAAATTAATATCATTTCAGAGACTCACAGATATACAGATATAACAGGTTGGGAGATAAGGTGTATGAGCATATATCTCATATTTGCGAAAGAATTTATGTTACAGTTTTAATGTTTTATGTTTTTAAATTGACATTTGAGGCCCAAATAATGCCTTTAGAAATAATATTATCAAACTGCAAATGGAATACAATAATACCAGACTCTAACCAACAGCTGCAATGTCCTAATAAGAATACCCATCATGCTGTTTGCTTAAATTGCATGACTAAAATTCACTGTCTTCTTTCCTCTGATGAAGAATATGAATAGTAACTGTAGAAATTAGTAATCTGCTTTTTTTATCTCAAAGCTTTATTAATACCTCCAGAAATTAGCACCACCCAATGCCAGCACCACTGCAAAAGAAGGAAGTGTACTGCCCCTTTCCAATATCGTTTTAGATTTATAATTCAAATGTAAATATACATTTGAAATGCAATAGGGAAGGCATCTTAAAACTAGTGGGAAAGTGCCAGTTGCAGAACAGTTTAAATATTTGTTCAAAGTTGCAGATAACCATAGCAACTTTATTTGAATGGCACCAAAATTGGGATGGTATTGCTACCTAGAAGGAGGGGCTTAGAATGAAGTGATTGCAACATTATCTCCCAGAGATTTATTCACTCAGTCAATCAGAATAGAGCTGGAAGGGATCTTGGAGGTCTTCTAGTCCAGCCCCTCAAGCAGGAGACCATTTCAGACAAGTGACTGTCCAGTCTCTTCTTAAAAACCTTCAATGATGAAGCACCCACAACTTCTAAAGGCACGCTGTCCCACTGGTTATTTGTCCTCACTGTTTGAAAGTTTGCTTCTCTCCTTGATTAGTTTCCATCCATTGTTTCTTGTCATGCCTTCTGGTGCTTTGGAAATTAAATTCATTCCTTCCTCTTTGTGGAGGAGCTCCATTTATTTCAGGGATATTTTCAATATTCAGTTTTTTTTCTGAAATATTTTTTCTACAGTCCTGAAGTCATCTTTCTTTTGCCAGTTTGTCCATCCACACCAAATTGGTCCAAATTCAAGAACAAATTGGTTGCTTGGTTCAAGATTTTGAGAACTACACTACTGTTAGATAGACAGAAGCTGTCCTAACTTTCTTTATATAATTTCTTTCCAATCTTGGGCTACCTTGTTATGTTTTGCATACCTTGTTGGGGGAAAAAAGAGGAAAGAGAGCATGCCTTTATTCTAAAAGGGAACATTTTGGGATGCAACAGGAGACAGATCAAGAACCTAATTAGCAAGACGTTTAATGAATTGGTGAAACATTGAAACAGTTTGACTGAAGAATCTGGTGTCTTGATGTGTAATAAAGTATGTATTACATTTTGATAACTAGGCCCTGGAGAAGTAGAGATGGTCCCCCTTAGATTTTTTCATCTTCTTCCTCCTCTCACTTCATATCTTTGATGCAGAAAAACTCCCAATTGAACTGAATGTGAGCATTCTTAGTCTGCCTTTTCCTTCATTTGAGTCCTACAGAAATAATGTCATAAAATCTTGGCTTTCTCAGATGTGGATGTGCTTTTACATGTCTATCTGAGTTGAGCAATAATAAATAGCCCAGAGGAAAGGACATTTTTACAGTTGTAGAAGATCAAAATTGAACAGGGGATACCCAAGCTATAAAATTGCTTTCTGAACTAAAAACTATTTGGATCAAATAGACTTCATGCCTTCTTATTTGAAGGTGCCATCAATGACTTTGCTTTCTAAAAATCATGAAAGAAAATGTTCTACGTTCTATATGAAATGCAAAACAAAGTGTAGGTTATGTTGTTTCTTCCAATTTAGTGATAAGAAACTGTATAACTATTCTTGTTTTTATATAAATTACATCATTGAATTTTTTTAAATAGAAATTTGTAATACAGATTCAATTAAATAATTCAAATATAAATGAGATTTTTTTCAGAATAATCATTTTTGTGATCAATATTGACAGGATATATGCCACTTACTTTAAAGACTTTAAGTTGCTTATGATAAAACTATAATACCTATATAAAAGTCTACTAAAAATAAAGTTAGATTAAATGACTAAGAATGACCAACATAAAAATTATTTTATAGTATGGTATAACACATTCAAGAAGTAAATAATTTGATAAGAATACAGTTAGTTCTCCACTTAAAACAGTTCACCTAGTGACCATTTGAAGTTACAACAGCACTGAATAAGTGACTTATAACTATTTTTCACACTTACAACCAATGCAACACCCCCATGGTCACATGATCAGAATTCAGATTCTTGGCAACTGACATATTTATGATGGTTGCAGTGCCCTGGGGTCATGTGATCACCTTTGCTTTTGTGACAAGCAAAGTCTATGGAGAAGCAGATTCACTTAACAAACGTGTTACTAACTTAACAGCTGCAGTGATTCACTTAACAACTGTAGCATGAAAGTTAGTAAAATAGGAAATTCAGTTAACAACTGTTTTGCTTAGCAACAGAAATTTGGGCTCAGCTGTGGTCATAGGTTCACAATTATATGAGCTTAGAGAGTATTATATTATATATTGCATTTTTCTAAAATAAGATGGTTTAAGACATAGGAAAGTTTAATAGTATTCCTATTTATTTCAACAGAACTAAATTTTTGTACCAAAGGTGGTTAATTTGCAAAATTTTAGTGTGCTCCATTTATTTATTTTATTATTTATTTTATTATTCGATTTATATACTGCCCTACTCCCAAAGGACCCAGGGCAGTGTACAGCCATTTAAAACCATATAGTACAATATTAAAACAATTTAAAATTATATTAAATCTAGGGCTACAAAATCCTTACAAATATTAAAATTTAAAACCCAATGAACCCCCTAAAAATCCACAACTATCCCTCCCCTTAAGGAACCAACACAGCTAAAAAAATCCTGGGAATCAGGCCAGCCCAGCCTGGATGAAGAGATGGGTCTTGAGGGCGCGACGAAAGGTCCGGAGATGAACCATCATACGGATATTCAGAGGGAGCTAATTCCATAGGGTTGGCACTGCCACAGAGAAGACTCTACCCCTGGGGGCCATTGTCTGGCTGACGGCACCTTGATGAGACCCACTCTGTGGGAGCGAACTGGTCTGTGGGAGGTAATAGTCGGCAACAGATGATCCTGCAGATACCCGGGCCCTATGCCATGGAGCGCTTTAAAGAATGTAATTAACACCTTGAAATGCACCCGAAAGGCCACAGGAAGCCAGTGCACCTCATGTGGGAGGGGGGTCACATGGAAACATCCCCTAACCCCCATAATCCCCCACGTGGGCGCATTCTGAACTAACTGAAGCCTCAAGGAGATACCCATGTAGAGAGCATTGCAATAATCCAGCTGGAAGACGACGAGCACCTGAGTGACTGTGCAAAGGGCGTCCCGATCCAGAAAGGGGCATAACTGGCGAACCAGGCAAACCTGGTAAAAAGCCCCCCTGGCCACAGCTGTCATGTGATCTTCCAGTGACAGTCGTGCATCCAGGAGGACTCCCAAGTTGCGGACCCTTTCCGCGGGGACCAATGACTCAGCCCCGATGGCCAGAGATAGAATCAACTGGCTATATTGGGGCGCCGAAAGCCGGTCTTGGAGGGGTTGAGCCTGAGCCTGTTTCGTCCCATCCAGACCCGCACAGCTTCCAGGCACTGGGACATTACTTCCATGGCATTGTTGGGGTGGCCTGGGGTGGAGATGTACAGCTGCGTATCATCAGCGTACAGATGATACTCCACCCCAAAGCCACGGATGATCTCACCCAGCGGCTTTACATAGAAGTTGAACAGGAGGGGTGAGAGAACCAACCCTAGTGACACCCCACATGACAGGTGCCTCGGGGTCGACCTCTGGCCTCCTGCCAACACTATCTACGACCGGTCAGAGAGGAACGAAGAGAACCACCACAAAGCTATAATCCTTAAATTAGAAGTTCTAACTTCACAACCTGTGACTAGCTTTTTAAAAATTCAACATTCATTTCAAACAAATGACTAAAAAAAATACAAAGTGTTAGATATACAAGGATTGGTTCTGTAATTATCAGGACCAAATCAGACTTATGAATTATGAAAATGGTACTGCCAGATCAAATAGATGTACAGTAAAACCTTGGATTGCGAGTATAATTGGTTCTGGCCCCATGCTTGTAATCCAAAGCACTTGTATATCAAAGCAACTTTCCCCATAAGAAATAATGGGAAATCAGATGATTCATTTCACAACCTTCCTCACTCTTTGTTTCACTTTCCCCTCTCCTTCCCCTTCCTTTCTCTTCATTCCACAATTCATACCAGTCAGATGGGACTCTGGGGGCTTTTCCCTGTACCCAGTCAGATGGGACTCTGGGAGCTTCTCCCTGTACCCAACAGCTGATTTGGAAATTTAGAAACAAAATAACATGGCCCCTAAAACAAGAAAACCCCAACTACAATAGAAAGCAAGTGAGCTGCACTCTAGACCCTGGAGAATATTGAAACACATTTTTTCTTCACTCTAAGCAGAGAAAAGGAACATCTCCAAAACTACAGTTGTTGCAAAGGGCTTATTAACATAGATAAAGGAACAGCGGCTACTGCTACGGATTTATTTGGAAGCAAATGTTGCCAATAATCCAAAATTGAACAGGAAGCGGAATAAACACCTAAAGTTAATTAAAATCTGCATTCCCCCACCACATTCTTTCAAGCAACTGGCTCAGATCTTTTCAATTCTACCACCAGTGATCTCCTGTAATCTCCTGGTTTGGGAAGAAAACCCTGAAAACGCTTATAACAAACTGATTTGGCTGTTGGTGCTCAACTGAGCTCTGTTGCACTCATAATGCAAGACATCGCTTGTTTATCAAGTTAAAATTTATTAAAAATAATTGCTCATCTTGCACAACAATTGCAGGCCAAATTACTCGCAATCCAAGGTTTTAGTGTATGTCTCTTTTCTTTCTACAGATGCAAAAATGATTGTTAGGGCAAACCTTTTGATCTGTTTACCCTCATTAAATAAGACATTTAATGTTTTATAAATCAGTATGTACTGTATAGTACTGGAAAACATCTTCAGAAAATAAATGTTCTTATCCTTAACATCTCCCCAAACTGATTTTAACATTTTTATGCTGTTTGATAATAAATATGGAAGTTGTGACCTCTATATGTGTGTCTCATATAGGAACTTGAGTGTGTTCATCAAGAATAAAATGATGGCTGTTGGTAGCCAACAGTTGTTTGTTGCTTACCTGTAGTCATACCTCATTGCCACAGTTTATAAGAATGTAGGTAAAGAGCTGCTTAGGGTCCTGATTGAAATAGTGGGGGAAAAACCTTGCCTGCCAGTATATTATTAAATTATTATATGTTGTCCTTTTCATTGATAAGGTGAAATGGATAAGTTTTGCAATCGACCACATTCCAAATAATAATAGTATCCCCAATAGGGAATTTTAAAAAAGATTCTAATCCATGAAGTGAAATCTCTGAAAAGAGGTATTTTTAGTGGCTCTTATAGGAAAATGGCATGATAAGGAATGTGTCAGTGAGTTAAACATTTAGGTATATTGCTAATCTAAAGATTAATTGCTTTATCTGGAAGAAAATCTTTTCAAGCTTTTAGAGATGCTGAACAGATTTGTTTTTATTTTTATTTTAAGACTAATGTATTTTACTATTCTAAATGTAAAATAAATGGTAAGACATGTGGGAGGCTCAATATCCAAACTTAAAATTTTATATCCTACTTTTGTTGTATATGACATTGTGGTTCTTGAAACAACATCATATCAAGCCTGTACTTGGGAAATTGCTATTTTGAAATAATGATTTGAAAGTCCTGCCAATTTCACAGTTAGTATTCAAAACTGGAAAATAAGAATTGTAGAATATAGAATTTCCTGTTTCTTATTTCTTTAGTTTTTAGAGCCCATTATATATGGCTGTTTAGAGGAAGACATATCTTTCTTTTTTTGAAGGGACTTCGGCCAAATATAAGAACAGTACAGAATTTTATTTCCCTGGTCTCTTCGGGAAAATAACATCTTGATAATGAATTGGTGAAATATTATACATGAAAGAAACACGGTAATATTGTGTAGATCTCTTTATGTGAGATCCAACAACAAATCTAAACTTCTTCATTCTCTCCTACCTCTGAATTTCTTGAAGTGCTGTAGTACGTAGTGAATTATAAAGATTCAGGGTTCAGCAATAGATGATCTGTAAGTAGGATGGATGATTGGAATACCCTTCAAAATGTGATGCTTCGAGTCCTGATAAAATAAAATTTGCAAGATTTGTTTGCTGGATATTAAATAACTCCACTACTTCTAAGGGGAAAAAAACATTAAGAAGCCTATGTATAGAAAAAAATGAAAGCACTATTATTACCTTGTGTAAATTATATGGTCATAGAAGCAGATAATGGAATTCTTTGTGAAAACAAAGACTAACTCTTTCCCATTATTTAAGTGGCATTCGAAAAATTACTCTAACTGCAGAGTAGGGTAGAGAATGACTAAAATAAGGAGGGACGAATAAAAATATCTGTAATGCGTTTGTTCTTATGCTCAATAAGCACGACAGCTATCTTCTAAGATACATGTTAAAGGCCTTGACTCAGTAAAATATTGAAATGTTGGCAAGGTCAGCACACAGAGAAAATATTTGACAAATATATAACCAGTTCAAGATTTATACTAGTGATCTGGGAATTTAAAAGAAACATTGGCCTGCAAATATGTGCATTTATGAGCATTGATAAGAAACTGAGGTCGTTGAAGTCAAGAGTTACTTTAACCTCAGAGCGTGTAATTCAAGTGAAACAAGCATTAATTTTAAGGGAACAACTATGCAGTGTAGGTCTATACAAACACCCTGTACTTCAATAAATTGTAGACGTGTCTTTCAGAGCAGAGTTCCCAGTGTTTCCGGCTTTGCAGGCCAGCAGGAAGGGTGGGGAGAGGGAATAGTTCCATCTGCTGCTCACGCAAATGGAGTGCGCACCCGTGCGATCCGCCACCACTTGCGCAAGTGAAGATGGAGGTGCATGCGTGTATGCTCATTGGCTGTTTCTGTGGCCCGGTTGCAAGCCTGTCATGGCCCACTAGTGGGCCATGTCCCACAGGTTGGGGACTTCTGTTTTAGAGGAGGCAATACTAAAGTACAATATTGAGGAAACCTTTGTTGCTGAATGAATACAGTTATCTATTATTTTACTTGAAGGGTATTGAAGAGGGGGGGAATTGCTGGGTACTTAACAAGCAATAATGATTTCTATAAAATTCAAAAAGAGATTATCAAATTGAAAAAATAGAATCAGAGCCCTAAAAGAGAGAGCAGACAACAAGATGGTGTGAAGGGTTTTTTTCCCATATGCCTCCCTGAGTAGCATGACATATTGAAATGAAATATTCTATCAGTCTAAGAATAGAATACAAGGATGCTGCTTTTGGTTGGATCCAAGCCTACCATCTGTAAAAGTGGCATGCTATCATAAGTAAGACTTAACGGGATTCTAACTACAGGTCGTTCTCAATTTACGACCACAATAGAGTCCAAAATTTATGCTGCTAAGTGAGACATTTGTTAAGGGACCTTTGCCCCATTTTATGTTCTTTCTTGCCACAGTTGTTAAGTGAATAAGTGTAGTTGTTAAGTTAGTAACACGGTTGTTAAGTGAATCTGTCTTCCCCATCGGCTTTGCTTGTCAGAAGGTTGCAAAAGGGGATCAGATAACCCTGGGACCATGCAACCGCCATTAATATGAACCAGTTGCCAAGCATCTGATGTTTGATCATGTGACCTTGGAGATGCTACAATAGTTGTAAGTGTGAAAAACGGTCATAAGTTACTTTTTTCAGTGTCGTTGTAACTTTGAACGATCACTAAATGAACTGTTGTAAGTCGAGGGCTACCTGAATATCTTTTTCCAATCTTATTCTGCCCTTTCAATTACATTTTCAATAAGGTGCTCAAAACATTTGGAACTTTTACATACCGTCTTTCCCCGAAAATAAGACACTGTCTTATATTAATTTTTGCACCCAAAGATGCGCTAGGTCTTATTTTCAGGGGATGTCTTATTTTTCCACCGAGGCCGCCTAGAACCGGAAGTCCAACGCCTTATTATCGGGAGGCCTTATTTTCGGGGGATACCTTATATTTCAGTGAGAGTCAAATCTGTAAGTAGGTCTTATTTTCGGAGGATGTCTTATTTTCGGAGGATGTCTTATTTTCGGAGGATGTCTTATTTTCAGAGGATGTCTTATTTTCGGGGAAACAGGAATATATTTGCTCTTCTATATATCTTTTTATTATATGTATGCTTCTCAGAGTTACCATCAATGAGATGGATGACACACAAGCTTAACAAATAAATAAATATTAAATTTGATATAGTTCAAAATGTCAAATCAACTATCATATTCCAGCTCTTGGCCTATTTCTAATACAGCTCTTAATGTCAAACATTCCTTTTTCCCTCAATTCCAAATATAAATACAGATCAATATTACTTCTTTAGGCAAAGGTAACTTTCCAGTTTGGCATTTGTAGAAAATACATTTATCAGCAGAAATGTTTTTTTTTTAAAAAAAAATCCTTCATAGGAAATAGTTTTTTTTTAATTATAAATATTTTTATATAGTTTGTACAAATTTTGAAAATATATTTTCTTTAATATATAATTTCTATCATTTTAAAAAAAAATGAAGATTGAAAACTAATACAAACTAATACAAGGTAAGAAATAGAAAAGAAAGAGAAAGAGATTGAAGAGAAAGTTAAAAGTGCAAGGAGTTAAAGAAAAATCAAAAAGAATAATGATACAAAGAAGAAGCTTTCAATCTTCTTTACAGCAGTTATAAATTTACCTCTTACTCTATGATTGCAACCTCTCTTTTTTTCTACAATCTATACTATCCTGCATAATCATCAAAACTAAAAATCATAAGTTCATTTTTTTCTGTTTCAGGCACAAAATCTATATGTGGTTTTCAGTCGGCAATAAACATAGGCCTTTTCTCTGATCAAAAAAGTCAATTGAACCATCACAAAATTCCATCATCTTCATCAATCATTACTCCATTGTGGGTAATCTTTCCATCTTTGTTCATAAAATAATATTTTGGCAGTCTTAATATAAAAAAACCTCCATAACTTTATTCCAACTGTTTGTCCATCAAACCCAAAAGAAGCACCTATGATTCAGTTGTACAATAATTTTTGAAATCCTATGAATCAGTGTATGCATTGCATCCAGAATTACCTAGTTTTTTACACATCCACCAAACTTAGCAAAATGTCTTTCTTGTTCACACTCCAATATTAATTTGATTTATACATTCTAGACAATTTCTCTGGTGACCTATACCAACAGTACATCCTTTTGTTAAAAAAGACTTTCTTTAAAATTATAACAAAGTGTATATTTAAATTCTTGTCAACTATTGAATTTTCCATTGTTCCATGTATATATTATAGCCCAACTCAGTCTTATTGTGTTCAAAACCATAAACCATTTTATCCTCTCTAAATCTTTCTAATAATTGTAAATAAGAGAACCTTTGACAACTGAACTCCTCTACTATGAGGTCTTCTTCTGGTTTTATTTATATTAGTATTGACAAAATATTAGAATTTCATGATATGTTAGACAAACTTTTATTTGCCTTTTACTTCTCCACAAAGGTATTTTGAGACTCAACCTAAGTTGGTATCTATATCTTCAGCATGACACTTATAAAGATTTTTAAAAACCACACTAACCTTGGCTTTATTGTACCACTAACATCCACCCCACAACCTATCTCAGGCCATGTAATTTAAAGTCCAAAAGCATTCTATTTGTCAGCAATAGCATCCACTCTTTAATCCAATCTGAACAGCTGCATAATACATTCCAAGTCAGACAGACCTCAATCCCCCTCTTTTCTTTGCATCTTATAACATCTTATATTTAATTCATGGCTTTTCATCCTGATGTAGATATATCCTTCTGCCATTGTTTAAAAGGTATATCATTTTTGAAGACAGATTTTGTCTGAAACAAAAACATTAATTTAGCAAGACATTTATATCATAGAAATTCTCTGCACCAATGACAGTTGTAATTTCTCCCATCATAATAATTTTTTTTACATTTCACTCCATGTCTTAATATATTCATTTTCAACTAATGTACAATTCATAT
Source organism: Pareas carinatus (assembly GCA_032468095.1). Classification (NCBI taxonomy): domain Eukaryota; kingdom Metazoa; phylum Chordata; class Lepidosauria; order Squamata; family Pareidae; genus Pareas; species Pareas carinatus. Next base: position 138,094 of record JANHFO010002307.1, on the reverse strand, counting down.
TTGTCATATTGATACCAAGGCATTTTACATTTTCAATCTTAAAATCTATTATATCCATCAATTCCTTCTATATTTCACAATTTTGCTTAAGATATTTATTTTCTGTTTCAGGAACTAAAACCTGCCAATGCACCATTTTTTTTTTAGTTTTCTCAATAATGTTTCAATTTCCTTTGAAGGATCTTTCAGAACCAAGCCTTCTGCAAAGGCCCTTAACTTATACTTTTTTAATCTTTATACCCACAATCCTCTTTAGTTGTATGTCTATTCAATATTTCAAGAACTAAAATAAACAGTAGCGGACACAATGTGTATCTCTTTCATTCGCTCTTTTTTTTGTATCTCATAGGTTTTTGCTAGATTTCCAATGACGGTTATATGTGCTGTCTGATCTTACTGATTTTATAAAGTTATCTTCAAAATTCCTATCTTCCAAAATCTAATCCAAACTGTCAAAATCCTTCTTTGCATCTATAATGACCAAATAAGGTTGATTTTCATTATATTGCTCCAAATATTCCATAATATTTAATACATTTCTGACATTGATCCTCATGAATAAATACTTTCAAAATTAATTTCAGTCTATTTGCTAGAATCATTGTGAATGACTTGTAATCATTATTCAATAAAGTTTAGGTATTCAGTTTTAGGTATTCGTCTTTAGGTATTTATGTTCTTCTGGCCTCTTCAATTCTCTAGCATCTCTTCTCCCTGTAAGATAGAGTTCCTCAACTTCGTAAAGTTTGTGAATGTTCATCCTGAAAACATTTATAAGAAGACCCTGATAATGCATCTGGTCCAGGCACATTTCCTAGTTTAATTTTTCATAGTTTCAGAAATTTCCCTTAATGTTATAGATCTATTCATCTGTCTCTGTTCCTCTATAAACCTGTATAAATTTTATTTCTTTAGATATTCATATATTTTCTCTAAAAAGATGTCACTTCCTTTATACTAGTTAGAATAATATTAATGGTATGGACATATTATCCATTAATAAAGCGTTCCCTTCTTATGATTTCAATGTTATTTTATTTATTTATTTATTTTTCATAATTTATATGCTAGCCACTTCCCTGTTTATTTGCAAACTCATTTTTTGCTTTACATGATTCATATTTATTTCCATTTCTCTTATATTTAATATAGGTAGTTGTCATTGTAAAACCTTAATTTGTGGAGAAATAATTCTTTAATTCTTGCTATTTTCTCTTTATTTCATCCAAAATACAAATTACATAAGTATTTCCTACTTTTGAAATTTAAAAGACAATGTATGGAAAATAGATTTTTAATAAAAACTCCCAATAGGCTTTTATTTGGAAAAAAAATGTGGCCAGTTAAAAAATTAAAAACAAATTCAAAATGAATTGGATGCAACTCAAGAATATGTCACCTTTATTCCAATACTATGCAATGAAAACTTTCTCATAAATAAAAATTGTGCATAGCAAACTGAAGTTTCCAGTGAATAATTCACTATCAACACCTTTGTTACATATGTAGGAATTTCTTACTTGAATGTTAAGTTTTATGGAACAATATCAACATAACAGCTACTATTAAATATAATAAATAATACATTGTTTTAGATGCTTAGTATAATGCTTTTTAATTTGATGTCCAGGAATTAATTGCTTGAATTTTATTTCCATTCGTATGATTTGCATAGCAAAATGTCAAAGAAACTATAATAATACATTGGCTTTTACAGTTATATATAATTTGGCTACTGGGCTAATTAATTAAAATGTTCTACAAATTTTACCAAATTTTACAAAACATATATAGTAATCGATAAAAATATCACTTGATGCCAAGATCGCCAAACAGAGGCTTTCATACTTCATTATGTCATGAAAGGTGATTCACTTGAAAAGTTAGCCATGTTGAGAGTGATCGGCAGAAAAAGGATAAGGGACTGCCCTAGTACTTGCTAGCTGGACACTATAAAGGATGACATCAATATGATCATGGCGGATCTGAAAAAGCAGGTGCAAGAGAGAGAGGCATGCAGAGTACTGATCCATAGAGTGGCCGAGGCTCAGACATGATTGAAGGGCTAACAATGATGATGATGATAATGATATAGTAATCTAAAAATGCACTGTAAAGTATATGGACTACATGTCAAATTTCTGCCCACTTGGCAGATTTCATGTCTGTCCCTTTAACTGAATTTGCCATATATGATAGTGGGGTGGGGGAGAGTAGAGAACTGTGTGAAATTCCTAATGTTTTGGCTTAAGCTAGGTGTTCCTATCTCAGTCCAGGACCTATATCACGATTTCATTTCTATGGGAACATCCCTATGTCGATGCCAACACTACAGATATTCTGGGAAAGATGCTGGGCAGAAGAAAATTGTACTGTGTGTGTAACCTTGGTTTGCCAGACTCAGCTATTTTCCTTTTTGGAGTCTCTGTAAGCCTGTTTACCTGTACAAATAAATCAATGAACTTTGCAATAGCCTATTGTATTAGTTTTTTTGATGAGTATACTTTAACACTACAGCTGAAAAAATATATGAACAGAGCTAATAAACCATACTATAAAACTGTGATTTTAAGTAAAATATAAAAATGTCTACAGTTACCTGTATGGGAATGATTATTGATTCTATTTTAGGGTATCAGCAATGAATATCATCATCAGAGAAGTAACAGTTTCCCCATCTTTCAAACTGATCAATCAAATATTGGGGGTGCTGTGGGATCTAGGTTGGATGTTCCAAAAATACTTCTCCCAGAAGTCCTCCTGGTCCAGTTCATGCAGCCACATTCTGTCTTTCCAGTGGCATATTATCTCAAATTCATTTTATTATTGTCTTCTGTCATCTGAAATATGATAGCCTAGTAAGAAAAATAGGCAATTTCATTTGTAATATTAGAACACTAGATGATCCTGCATACCTGGTCCAACAGAGACTAAAGCTATTATTACTAATGCCCATTGACTGCAGAAGCACAGTTCTAGCTTGAGAAAACAAAGAAAAACTATTTCCAATTGGGCAGTAAATCTTCATTGTTTCCATGCTATAGCAACAGGGAAAAAGAAATAAGTTATACTAAACAAGAATCTATGTGATGTCCAGTCAAGAAGTGAAAGTGGTATTAGGAGGTTCCAGTCTGTCTCTCCACAGGACTGGTTCCAGTCTGTCATAATAGTGAATGAGGAAAAATAGTTACATATTTTCTACATATATCTTGGATAAACCTATCTTCTACAGGGAATTTTTGCTAAAAATGCCTAGTCATACCAGCCTCTTTCTGAATGTAATTATTTATTTAATATTTAATTAGGTACCACACACCATGAACTAACACAGTCATGCCTGGATTAACAATGTCCATATCAAATGTTAAGGAATCAGGACAACCTGAAGATACATAGACTACTAGAATAAACTATACAGGCAGAAAATTTGAGATCCTGGAATTGATAGAATAGTAGACCTAATGATAGGCGATATATGAAATATATGAGGCAACTGTGAATGGAAACAAAACTTGCTTCAATAACACAGAGAAGCCGCTAGTTACTCAAAACTTCAACATAGGAAATAAGGAAAACTGCTTTCACAACTTGAAATAGATCAACCACACATTGCAACCTGCACTCAAGAAAATTGGAAGAACAACAGGATGTGCAGTCAACAACTGAAGCTGAAATGTTACTGCCAGTCTCTGTCATTATAGCAGGTGATATGAGGCATAAGATCATGGACAAACTAGCTATAGTCAGCCCTGAGACTAGTTAATAAGGCTCAGTGGAGAAGCCTTATTACATCAGATAGTATGCCAGAAGTTGCCATTAGACCCTCATGACAATCCCTACCACCATCATAATTCAAACCAATAAACTGGTATACAACACATCCTCTGGCAGTGACAGGCTACGTGATCAAGTAAGACATACGTTCTCTGAGAAATGAGGTTAGATGCTAAAATCAAGGCTACTTTGATAAAAGTGAGTCAGCTGAAACTTGCAGAATGTGAAAATTAAAGCTACTAAAAAAATACATGACTCTGTCTCCACCTGAAACCCTATAGACTGCTAAAAAAGGCTCACAGCACTAATTACCAGGCTAATGGTAACCTTGGAGAGTTGTGTTGAGGAATTTGGGAGTTATCTGCACGACAAAATCGCTCAGATCCGGAAAGACTTGGACTCCGAATGGCATGATCCTGGCGAGATGACAAGGACAGGTCTTGAGAATTTTGTATGGGTTGAGTTTGATCCTGTTGCCCCCGA
>JANHFO010002307.1:74748-97042 GCA_032468095.1 Pareas carinatus | reverse complement strand
TAATTGAAATTCCACATATTGTAAGCTATTGTTTTGTACGTTATTGACCAATAAAAACTTTTTCTAATAAAAAAAAAAGAAAGGGAAGAAATGGTTTCTTGCTAACAGAAATGATAAAAAACCTCTGCTTTTTAGCTTCCGTCATTTTAAAATGAAAACAGACTCCTCTGATTTCCACAATGGACAGCTGGGTGTAAAAGTTGATGGAATTAGCAGAAATGGCTAGATGGACTGCTTTGAATAAAGAAAAGAACACAGTTAATTTTGTTTGTGCTCGGAAACAGCTTTTGGACTTTGTGCTTGAGGTGGAGAAAAAAAATGAAATTTGGGGTTTTGAGCATGAGATAGGTTTGTTATAGAAATATCTATTATATATATTACCATATAAAAGTAAGAAAGTTGAGGTTTTATGTTTCTACCTTATTCTACTACACTAAAAAGTGTCAGAAGTCAAAGCTTTTCTTTTTTTTCTTTTCCCATTTACCCTAGTCTTAAAAACCTGCAAAGATTTGCTTAAAAACCGTGGCAAAAAGGTCATAAAATGGGGCCAAACTCAATTAACTCCTGCCTTGATTAGCAATGGAAATACTGAACTCAGCTGTGGTTGTAAGTCTACCTGTATATCTAAATCTGAAAGTTATATAAAAATAAACTACATGAGTTGAAAAAAGTTATCCAACTCCAATTCTATTCACTGAAATAGTCTGTCTAAACATTTGTGTGAATCAGCTCTTAGGAAAAGCATTTTTTTCTTTTTCTCTCTCCCATTTTTAATTGTTCTAAATTCACTTGAAAGTTTATCTTGGAGAATTTCTAAAATTAGTGTTACAGCCCAGTCCTGAGGCAATTACATCATTTCTTTTCTGAGATTTAATCTGAATACAGATGTGTTTAGACTGAGAGGTAGCCCATTCGCCCTTTAGCAATGGCAGTTACTGTAATTGCAAATGGGCTGATTGTAATTTATTCTCTGAGTCTTGGATATGTGATTGTACAAGCTGTATTTTGTATGGCGTATCCTTTGCTTTTGTTTTATTCTCACATACAGGGAGAATTGAAACCTGCTTAGAATCAGTTTTGATTAGACCACATTTTATAAGCACTGTAAAAATAAATAAAATTGAAAATGTACAATTAAAGAGAAAAATGCATGAACTGAAAATGGCAATGAATTTGAATGCGTAACAATCTGGAGCAAGCCCATATATGAGAAAACCTAAAATACAGGATGTCTACAGCATTAATGTTCCTGCACAGAAAAAACGGCAACATTTTAACACACTAAATTCAGGGTGATACTGGAATGTAATATAATTACATTCAACTTTTTGAACGTAATTTGAACGTCACTGATAAATCTGTGTCTATCTCATAAGTGCAATAATCTGCAAAGAGGTTGATTGAAATAGGAAAATATAATTAAAGACTGAAATTGTTTCTTCTGTCACCAAAGTCAGATGGCAAGAATTGCTGGATCACAGAAAAGTAAGGAGAAAATATCTGTGTGTGTGTGGAAAAACAGCAGAAATACCAAAGTACATTCTTTTTAAAAAAAATTAACAGGACAAGCTCTCCTAAAAGCAAAATAAGTGAGCATTTTTAGAAACTGGTCTTGAGAGTAACACTGTAATTGAATTATTTTGAGTTCTCAACTAGACATTTTTTTAAAAAGGATTACATACTGAAATATTTTCTGATTTACGCCTTGTTTTATTTCAAAAGATCAATTTTGATAGAAATGGAAGAAATATTACAAATTGATTCAGAGGCTGCAGCATTTTTTAGCACAGTGTTTCTCAACCTTAGCAACTTTAAGGTGTGTGGACTTCAGCTCCCAGAATTCTCCAACCAGCAATTGAAGCTTATAAATTGCTCAAGTTTGAACAATGAGATTCACGTCAATGGATATTGTGTTTGTACCCATGATACATTCACTACATAGAGCAGAGAGGTGAGCAACTATGGTCCCTTTATCACCTGTGGACTTCAACTCCCAGAATTCCTGAGCCAGCATGGCTGACTCAGGAATTCTGAGAATTGAAGTCCACAGATCGTAAAGGGGCATAGTTGCCCACCTGTGGCATGGAGGGTAGTGCCTGATTTGATATTTATGGAGCCTATTTGAAATGGCTGCTAGAGCCATATCAAGCAAAAACCACATCCAATGAAGATCCAAGAGGAAAAAAATTGAATGATTTTGGGGAGCAGACAAGCTTTTGCTATGGAGCAGATAACATTGGAAATGTGCAGTTAGTCAAATGATATGGTTAGTTGCTTTAAAATAATATGAAAATAATAACACTGACAGTCAGGTATGGAGCCATATTCGACTATTAGTAAAATATTAATGCAAATTGCTAACACTTATTCTTTAAATAGTACACAGGCAGTAATATTTTAGCAATGCAGAAAACTCAATTTATGGGCATAGGAGATAAGAAAAATATACACCCTCAGTTAAATTAGCACTTCTAGAAAAGCAGATTGTCAGATGTTTAAGTTTTAAAATAATGCCTGTCTCCTGCAATATGTTTCTTACTTAAAAAAGTAATTAACATAGAGTAATAAAATACAATTTTGCTACCATACATTTTAAATTATTCATTAGCAGAGCCTTAATTTATTACATGTATGGCTATATTTTTTTGTAAAAAATGGTGTGAGTTGTTTTCACAGCCTACCATATTTGCACCCTCTGAATCAATATTCAAATATTCCATAAGAATACGAATAGTATTTTGTGTTTAAATCACTGTGCTCTTCATTTGTCTGAAGTTGAATTCATACCACAGTAGTGAATTCATTCTTTAAAATCTGATGCTCATCCATGACACATCATTAAGTAATTGTTATCAAGAAAATGACCCCCTGATAAAATGAGCAAGAAAAGGTCAGATAACTGGAGATAGAACTAATTGTCGGGGCAAGCAAAAAAAATGTGTTAATGTTCTTTGCAAAGGAGAGATTAGGATCTCCAGGGAATATTTGATCCCACCTCACTGTTTGGATGATCCTAGATAATTGAATCAGCTGTTTGCAGTCCTAGTAATGAGATAAGGAAAAGCTTTTTGTGAGGTTCTTGAACTTTGGTGTGCTTTTTTTCTGCCAATGTCACACCAACACACACTGGCACAGAGATTATGGCCATTAAAAATCAAACAAACAACCAGGAAATACGAGCAGTTTTGTAGTGATTTCACTCTAACTGGAAAGTTGAGCTTTGAAGATAAAATTTTCAAGAAGTAGATTAACACTTAGAGTGAATGTTTAGGTTTAAAGAGTCACTCCTGGACTGAACATTTGCTTCCCTAGATCCAATTTGAGTGGTTGAATAAGTTTTTTTTAAAGGAGTAACTGAACAAACATGTTCTTGGTTCGCTTATTAATCTGTCAATTTTCATTTAAGCAGGCTACATTGTCAGTGCTTCAGCTTCTCAGAGGTCCATTAATATGCTCATCAAATATAGTCCATTGCTAGTGTTTTTCTAATACAAGTCAGTCACACCTTGTTGATACTTATTTCCTCTTCCATTGCACTGTAGGTAGTAGCTGATACCAACATCAGTGCCATTGCCAGCCAAATAGAGAATATGACTTCCGGCACTAACTTTACTCCACCCACTGAGCATCATTCTGAATACCCAGAGTAAGTACACACATTTGTTGATAATGTGATAGATTAAAGAAAATAAGGCTTGTGCCATTTATTGATGGAAAAATAGAGTAAATAATGAAAATGCTGTCACGTAGACTGATAGACAGATGTATAATTGATTTTTCCTGCATGCAAGCCTTTGGATTTTGTGCATTACATTAGAGCATGTGGCTTATTGGGAAATTAATTTTCCCAATAGGCCACATGAGAAACTCAGACTATTGTGGAAGTCTCCTAATGCACCCCACCAATGTCTCTTCATTTCCTGCCAATACTGGCCTGTCAACGCTACCCTGCCTTCCACTGATGCTGCCCCCTATAATGTTGCTGCGAGCCAGAGAAGAACAGCCCGTGGGCCAGATGTTGCCTACGAGCTGTAAAATGTCTAGATCTGCATTAGCATCTTCTACATCAGGGGTATCAGGGCCAATTTCATTGCAGGCCACTGCCTTTCTCCTTGTATATGACAGTGTAGGCCATTATTCATATGATTCAATTTTTCAGCGCCAAGTCCTGTATAAATTCTATCCAGTGCAGAATTATATCAAACATGAATTGTGCAATTCTGCTTTCCTTAAGTTTGACAGATATTTGGACACAGAAGAAACCTCCCGCAATCATCTGAATATGTGGTTATCCAAATACAAGTCATAATTATTAGTTCATGAATCAGAATTAGGCATTCTTTCAATATTTCTAATGTCCCTCCCGCATATCCACTTTGTAGCATTTGTTGAAACCTTTTACAGTCTTCTTTCCTGATAGGTAATGTAAATGTTTCTACTTTCAAGATTCTAATTTCAGATAAACTTTCCAATAGCACAAAATATACTCTTATGGATTTTTTAGACTGCTGGAATATTTTAGTTTTCATTCTTTTGACTGATCAAACGAATAAGCAAATCTTCTGAGGTTGGTTGGGTTTTCCCCCACTGACATGTTGTCATATTTATTATCCTTCTGCCTGACTGTGTTTTCGCTTGAGATGACTTATGACAACTGCAATTCCAGATGATCTTCTGCTAGAGAAATGTGAAATCCTCCCAAAAATGTCATGATAAATGCTCCACAAACTTGTTCTTTTTAAGAATTAAGTTGAATACTTTCTCACTTGGATTCATGAATCACAGCACACAGACATATACTGCTGTAATATATTGAATTAGTTCTTTCATATGCACATTTGAAATACTTCTTTCTTCAAGACCGCTTGGCAATCTTTTCCCAAGTACTTCATTGTTTAATTATTTTGTCTAGAAGGGTGTGTCCAACCATAGCAACTTTAAGACTTGTGGACTTCAACTCCCAGAATTCCCTAGCCAGCATGGGGGATTCTGAGAGCTGAAGTCCATAGGTATTAAAGTTGCCAATGTTGGAGACCCCTGATATAGAGGAAGAGAATTGCTCCAATTCTTAGTTTTTTGCAAGTCAGATGCACGTCAAAGTTCCTGTTTCTGTTGTTGCTTCATTTAGGCACAAGGCCCATGGAGATTGTGCTTGTAGCCATCTTCCTAGTTAAAAAAACATAAATGCTTATCTCTACATAGGTGTTGCAGGAATTCATTACTGGAAATATGGTCATGTTGCTCCAGTTGTTTACTCTAGTGTCAGTAATTCCCAAATAGCATGTATCATTATTAAATCGAATATTCAAACTGTCTTCTAGCATTACTCTGCTATTCAAGGAGTGGTTTCAACTAGAAGGGTGAAGCCAGTCTATTCATGGCAGAGCACTCGCTTGCTGCTACATCCTGCATGGAAAGATTCTGGCTGTGTAGACCAAGGTGACACTTTTATGCCTGGTATAGAGAGAAATACAGCAATGAAGGGAATACTGGGGACACAGTTGATTGTGTGCAAAACACATTTCTCCCTGCAGCTTGCCATTTGTCAAGCTCCAAAAAGTAAGAAACGCATGATGTGATTCTCCCAAACAGATTTCTTTATTGTTACTCACCCATAGGTAGAATCTTGCCAAACTAAAGCAAAGACCATCCCTCCCCCAAAGCATATGCTCTGGGAACTATTAAGGATGACCCATCTTCAACCTCTTTCTCTCACATAAGTTCTCTTTTGCGTCTCCGGAATGCCCTCCCTCCCTCCTGGGAATCCAGACAACATTCCATCACATCATCCTTGTGATGAAACTAATCTTGACCTATGATGTCACTTGCCAGCCTGCGAAGATCTAGTTCCACACCTCTCTTAACCAGTTCTCTGCCTCAACTAACTCTGTCTTCTCCAGACTTCCTTGTACTCCCAACAGTTCTGGAGGGCATCTGGCCGGGAAAAAAGGAAGTAGATCAAAGGTTCCTGCCAAAAACAATTACCTTACCAAACAAATGTTCCAATCAAATTAGAAAACATATGTATTTCTGATCTGTAGTGCTTCAGTGCTATGCATTCTCGGTTTCATGAGTTCTTACAGTATTAATAGCTGCAGAGATCAGTAGCATATATTGTTTTCAATTATGGGAAATGTTATATTTTCTAATTTCAGCTGCTGAAAATAAAAAGTATAGGGGGTGGGAGTTGACAGAATTATTGCAAGCACATAGCTAATTATGGACTACATACTTTGCATTCCTGACTTTAATATCTCCTATCAAAGGCTCAGAGGGCTAAAAAAATCCTAAGCTTGGGAGCCATTAACAAAATAGACAAAATCAGTGCAGGGCAGCGTTGCTCGGATGGAATGAGCCAGCTGTAATGATGCTGTTTTTTCTCATATTAAGTACACAATGCATTAATGGGTGTTTGCTGTCTTTTTAGAGCACCTCAACCTAAAATAATTGTGTTGGAGAAAGGCTCGGATGGATTGGGCTTTAGCATTGTAGGAGGCTTTGGAAGCCCACAAGGAGACCTCCCTATATACGTCAAGACCATTTTTGCAAAGGTACTCCAAAACAGCCAAACGTTAAAATAAAACCTAGAACTGTCTGCTTATTCATAGGAAACCAGAGGCTGGTTCAAGAAAATTCTGGGAGTTGATTTACAACCGCAATTGACACCAGAATTTCTAATGTTAAGCACGGTGGTTGTTAAGTGAGGCACATCTAATTTTAACACAGTTGTAAAACAAATCACTGCAGTTGTTAAGTGAACCGCATGGTCCTTACGCAAATCCACCTCCCTCTGTTGATTTTGCTTGTTGGAAACCATCTGGAAAGGTCACATAAATGACAATCACATAACCCTGGGACATTGCAAATATTGTAAATGCAATGCCAGTTTCCAAGTGCCCAAATTTTGATCATGTGGCTGTGGGCATGCTGCAACAGTTATAAGTGCGAGGACCAGTTGTCATTCACTTCTTTTCAGTGCTGTTGTAATTCTGAACAGTTGCTAAATGAATGGTCATAAGTCAAGGACTACTTGTATTGCAAGTGAGGTTTCAACTGATTGGTTTTATATTGCCTTATTCCCCCGAACACTGTGCTCAGAATGAATTTATGCAATGAATATAAATGAGACAAATCATGCTAATTTAATATAGTTCATTTAAAATATCCCAAAGTCCAAATGAACTAAACATAATCAAATATGTTAACATGATACTAAGATCATAATTAAAAGCATTTCAGTATCTCGTGCTTCTTCCTTCTGGTGGACATGTTTTACTATTTTATTGCAAGTTTATCTGAGTAGAGATGTACAATATCGTGCATTTATTTATATGTACGGCATATGTTTACCTTTGCTATGGTATACAACATAAGTTGAGTCCTTCGGGAGAAGGGCGGTATATAAATTTAATAAATAAAAAATAAAATAAATAAAAACTGGGAACAGGGTCTTTTCCCATACAGATGTGTCTTGACAGAAATGAGATGTGGGATGAGGGAAGTGATTGTCCTATTCGTAATATAAAAAAAAACTCTTGAAACAGAAAAAGGAGGATAACAGTAGAATCTGGGCAAACAAAAAATGTTCACCTATCATGTCAGGGATTTATTTAATTCCATTAAATTAAAAATAAATATGGTCGATGAAGATTCTCGATCATTCAGGTTGAGTAGTTTGGAAGTTGAATCATGGCAACTGGATTTCTTTTTCTTTTTTCTTTCGGTACTTATTCAAGTAACTTCTTCAAGAAAAGAGGTCCAGTTGCCATGACTCAACTTCCAGAAAAATAAGTATTGATTTCCATAGAGAAGATTTCTGTGGGAAGATACGCCTGTGAAAGGCTAACAATCAGCATTTTCAGTTCACACAGCTGATGCTTTTGTTATTTTTTTAAAGAAAACAATTGTGGGACAGTTTACACCATCTGTTCCCAGTTTCGGTACACAATGTATATATGAGCCTCTGTGATTATATCCATGCATGCCAATGTATCACTTTCTGTGAGGGAGATAATCATGTCAAAATTGCTAAGTTAGCTATACCATGCAAATTTGAATATAAAAAAGTTAACTTTTGTCTGAGGTGAAGCTGTCCCAACCAAGAACCTCCTCCAGCTCAGCCTTTCCAATTTGGTATCACATGATCCTAGCACTAAATTAACCCCACAGTTGTTACTGTAATTCCAATATATCCCAAATGGTTGAAGAAAGTCATCCTAAGGTAGTTCTGCCACCCCCAATTTCACTATAATTTGTTATCTACTATTTTAGCCCAAAAAATATTGCTTGGATAATGATGTGTATTGTTTCTGGTCTGTTTTGTTTTCTTTCTTTTCAGGGAGCAGCTGCAGATGATGGCAGACTGAAGCGTGGTGATCAGATTTTAGCGGTTAATGGACAGTCTCTTGAAGGTGTGACTCACGAGCAAGCCGTAGCTGTTCTGAAGCACCAAAAGGGAACAGTCACATTAACAGTGTTGCCATGAGCTTTGCTGCAACACAGTTTGGGCTGGATGCAATTATTTCTGAGCATTGCTAGAGCTGCTATAAAATGACCTACAATCCTTGTCAGATGGCAACCCCACTCCAGCTAAAATTAGCACATATTATTAAGAATGTTGCTATGCAGCTATGGCCATTGCAGTGGTTCATTATGTCTTGTCATTGAAGCTATTTGTGAAAGCCTTAATCCTACATCTCATCCATCCTGGGTTCTCTAAAATGGGCTTTTGATTCTTTCCTTTGTCCATAATTATTATCTCTTAGTAGGAAATTTAATCAGGAAACTAAAATTAGCATATACAGAAGAAAGAGTGTGGCTGTTTGTTGATTCACATCTAATGAACAGATAGAAATACTGATTGATTTTTCATCTCATTCATGGTTTGATTGCCAAACTTTTCAGCCGTGCCCGAAAACATTAAAACATAATTCAATTACAGCTTTTTCAAATAATGAAATATCAAACTCTCCAGTGGGAAATTAATTGCATATGAATTTCTAATGATGAGGTGTCAAGCCTCCTGTCTAATCTCTCTGAATATATATGTAAGTTAGTTATAACTATGACAAGTAACTTTTAAGCTTCTCCTTACTTATTTTCTGCTTTTGGAAAATCCTGTAATAGATTGGCAAGAATCTTTAGAAGTTTCTAGCTTTGGACAGCTTATTAAATAGTGGGAATAATTTGTACTGTGTAAAGCAAGGGTGGGGAACGATGGCCCTTTTATGATTTGTGGATTTCAACTCCCAGAATTCCTGAGCCAGCTGTGCTGGTCCAGGAATTCTGGGAATTGAAGTTCACAAGTCATAATGGGGGCGTGGTTTCCCCTCACGTGAAGCTTAACTCCATTGAAATGAATGAAAGTGAGCCTTAATTTGGAATTAGGGCTACTTATTATTTATAATGATAATATTGTAATGAATTGTAAACATTATCTACCAATCTCATGATCAAATTCTAACATTCATGTTTCACCAATAAATAAAATGGCAATTTTCTGTTTAAAATCCTGCAGCTTCTATAAAATATGTTTACTGTTATGATGTAATTAGAATGCAATAGCATCATCTTGTTTAAAATAAAGTGTGTCTTTTAACTCTGCCAAAGTGAATAAGTAGTGGTCAAAAAAGAAGTGAGATGTCTGGTTAAGAATAATGTCTTTGTTTTTATTTTCTGTCTTTGGATCTAGAGAATCACAAAGTGCATTAAGCTGTTGGAATATAGCAATAGCCATGCATATTCCAGGAATAGTGCCTGAAAGCAGATTAACATTATTTTAAAGGGTTTCTACGCAATGTCCAAATAATGATATTTATATAAAATGCAAGTGAAAATAAGCCCATGAAGAAAACTCACTAATTCTTTTTAAGACTTGAGGGCATTTAATACTGTCAAGTTATGTTTAAGATTTACACTGGATATTCATGCTTAACCTGAAGGTATAGAAATTAACTTGTTTAAGAATTGTGATCCAAATCCAATGATTGGCCAAAAATGTATATTTTAAATGGATATAGTCATTCTTTGTTATCCAAGCAGTAGACTTTTTTTTCACAGGTTCCTGATGAAGGGGATGTTGGGTTTATATGCTAAAATAATGTGCATGTTTTCTAGCTCAGATGGGAAATCACCTCATTGTTGCTTATAATTTACACTATAGTGCTGTCAAAAAACAATAGACCAAAAAAAAACGCAAACAAACCGCATTGCAACCTGCAAATAAATTGGTGAAAATGTGAGGAAGTCAGTGCTACATGTAAACATTCAAAAGCACAATCTGGTTGGAGATTTTCCATCTGTCATGTCCTTCAGAGATAAGTTGGAATAACTTAAGTGTCTATAGAAAACTGATCAGTTTATTGTGCCTCGGGTTGTTTAAGCAAAAATCTTTGTCTTTCTGAGAGTATATGGGTTTTAGGTTTTGATAATGCTGCTAATTTCTAAGAGGAGTGGTGGTAACTACTGTATGTCTGTGTATAAAATAAAAATGTTTTATGTATTCCAAAGATTCTTAATAAAATTTCACTTGCATAAATAATGGCGACATGGTGGGAAGAAATTAACATTGCATCCATACACAACAGAAACATAATTATGATATTGCAGATTATTTTTGGCCTTTACCAACAAATACACTTTAATATGACCATGGGGGGAAGGCTTAAAAGGTCAAGCTTGGCGCAACTTTTGTATTGCTCAGACTTAAGCAATAAAGCATGGGAAACTTACTGATTCTACCCAAGTATTAATGCAAAGACTAAGCTATTTAGTGATATTGTCTAGACACCTTTTAGAAGAGAAAAACTTAGATTCTGAAAAAATGGTCTACCATTCTATTTGTCCCTAAAATATAACAAAAATGGAGAAAACAAATCAATCAATGTTAGTGATTAACATTTTTGGAGGATGATCGTGAATACTACTTATTAGGAATAGTGGGCAGTGCTACGGTAATATATTAATATAGAGACAATATTTTCCTGGGGTCTAACTTAAAGAAGAAAAAGGAGAGAGATTCCACCTCTCTTTATGTGGGGAACATAATGTTTGAAATCAGGTTACAAAGTTGTAATTGACTATTTGTGTGTAGGTGTTATTTATTATGCTGAAGTTCACATCAGTGCAATGGACTATGTAGCACATCTCCTTATTGTTTAATTTTTTTTTCAGAGTAATACATCTAATATGGATAAGAATAAAATAGTCAGATCTAGCTCTGAATCATTTTTTCCCTTAAATTCAAAATGGCTCTAAACAACAAGGCTGGATCTCTTGCCTGCTGTATTATTGTATCAGTTGTGCTCAACTTATGTGGCTGTTTCGGTTATCCTTTTACCAAAGCTTCTCATTTAAAAATATATATATAGAAAACACATTCCTTCATTTTGTGCAGCCTCTTAGTATCTGGACAATTAAATGACATATAAATCTATCACTGCTGCGAGGTGCTATGCAAAAGGCAGACTATAAATCCAACAAAATAACTACAAAGTGCAATAAAACGTTTGTGGGAGTCATTTCTAAAAACAAGTTGAAGAAGGAGCAAGGAATAAAGATTTTAACTGAGACAGTGGCACCATTTCAAATGCCAAGGGGCAAAGTATCTGTTTCTTGAATGTATACATAGAAAAAATACATTGAACTTAATAGAACAGGCTTCCCCCCAGCTCTTATATGTTTAATTTGAGTGATAGGCAGTCTCTAGCCCATTTGTTCAAGTAACTTAATAAACCAACGTTTATTTTCTACCAACTATGAATCAAACACGATCCTCTTGCAAATAATCGGCAATTCAGATTTCTGTCTTTCACAGACATATACAGCTCTCTCAAATCTACGTTAACGGTAAGCTGTTAGCTCAGTTTTCCTTCACTGTTTATAAAGATGGACAGATGTATTATTGCTCTGTTTGAAACACCTGCTTAAAACGGATAATTGGAAGAATAATAAACGAGCATCTAGAACAATTTTAGTATAAACCATCTATAACCTAGTACAGTAAAACAGAGGAGGGGGTAATCTTTACAACTTTAAGACTTCTGGACTTCAACTCCCAGAATTCCCTAACGAGGATAGAAATTCTGGGAATTGAAATTCACAAGTCTTAAAGTTGCCAAGGATGGATGTGCCTGCTTTAAACTCTTTGATCCTGGCAGAAACCAGGGTCCGGGACTTAGGTATTCTATTACTCTGACTCTAGTTTGGGAAGAGTTGAGCACTGGAAGGGCCAACAATCCTCACTGCAGAGAACTTACAATAAAATCAATGGAGGAAAATTCTTTCCAAATTTCAGATTCTAGGTTAATGTAACTTAATGTGTACATTCAATATATAGTGTATCTTAAATCAGTGACCCCCAACCTTTTGGGCAGCAGGGACTGGTTCCATGGAGAATGTTTTTCCGTGGACTGGAGGGGGTGTGGTTTTGCATACCGCCTGCATCCCACCAATGGGGCTTAGCTTGCTTGCATGGCTCGGTTGCTGGTATGCCGTGGACCGATACTGGTCCACAGACCGCGGGTTGAGGACCCCCGCCTTAAATCATATAATAATTTAGCAATTTAAATTATGCCATCCCATTCTCCCAAATTTTAACTTCAATGCAGCTAAGTTCCATACTATTAATCAAATCAAATTTGTTACTATGGAAGTGTGATATAGAAAGACCCTTGAAATAGCATCACAATGCAATCCTTACAATATATGTCTGACTCTGATTAATACTTCATTTATTTGAATATTTTGTTTACAAAAAATCCTGACTTTATTATTTTAAAGGTGGCAAAACATACACAATACTTCTTCCTTCTATTTTCACTACAACAACCCTGTGAGGTAGGTTGGACTGAGAAAAGTGACTGGTTCCAGAGTCACCCAGCCAGCTTTCATATCTAAGGTGGAAATAGTCATGGTCTCCAGGTTTTCAGGCCAGCAGTTTAAGAACTGCACCCAACTATGCAAAACATTTATTTTTACCATGTTAATATAGTACTAATATAGTACCTGTTATTTATTTCCTAGATGTTTGTGCCTAATGCAGAAGGAATGCCTTCAGAGAATTCAGTGCACTTATAATCTTTGTTACCAAAATAGTTGGTCTCTTAAAGTTAATTTGAATAATATCAGGTGAAAAGAGACAGCTTTGTCAAACCCTCATCACAAGCACAGGCAAAAAAAAAGCAAGAACTGCACAGGTTTCTATACGGCAGGGGTCTCCAGATTTGTGGACTTCAATTCCCAGAATTCTCCAGCTAGCATGGCTGGCTAAGGAATTCTGGAAAATGAAGTCTACATGCCTTAAAGATGCAACGTTTAGAGACTTCTGGTATAGGGTATCCTTAATGTTAGGATTTGGGGTTAAGATACAAAATCATGAAAGCGGGATTAGGATGTGCATCTGTCATTTCTTAATTGATTATGATGGAATAGATTTTAAATTTGTGAATCTTTTTTTCACTGAACCTTGTGCATCCTGGATTACAAACTCCTGCCTCATCTCTTGGTTGTTTACATCCAACCTTGGGTTATTTCCCCAACTCTGCACATTCTCTCATATCATGTTTGTGCTTCCTTTCAAGCTACCTTTGGCCTTCAGGGTACTTTTTTACTGGGAAATTCCAGGAAGAACAGATTCAGATGCTTTGGATTATTTTCTGCATCACCTCTAGGGCTTTTTTTAAGGTCAGCAATTTGACTTCTTTCTAGTTCATTTGCATTTTTCCTCAAGCAACTTTGACACTTTCTTTTTCATCAAGAAATGGAGGCAGTTTGCATATTTTTGAACTGAAGCACCTTTGGGGCAGGTTTTGGAACAATGGGGTTAATTAAATATAAATATTCCCACTAACTTAGCTTAGCTTCCCTGGAGCTGTTGTTAAAAATACCTTTAAAATTCTTGTTTTTATGCAACCCTGGCTGATAACCTGTTAGCCTACTAGCTTCCAGGTTTTCATTTTGACTTGCCCAGCTGACTTTCAAATGACAGTGATCAAGTTTCAGCAGATGCTCATATTTTCGAGGAATTTCTGTTGGGAAGGCAAGCAGATGGTAACTTGCTTCCATTATACATGGAGGCATCTGTCCCTGTTGGCCCAATCAGAGGAAGGGGATCTAATAATAAGAAAAGCAGAGTTGGAAGGGACCTTGGAGATCTTCTAGTCCAACCCCATGCTCAGGCAGGAAACCCTGTACTATTTCAGACAGATGGTTGTTCAATCTCTTTTTAAAAACTTCCAGTGTTGGAGCATTCACAACTTCTGGAGGCACGGTGTTCCATTGATTAATTGTTCTGACTCAGTGACCCCCAACTGTTCGTGCACCAGGGACTGGTTCCACGGAAAAAGGTTTTTCTGTGGCCCGGAGGGGGCGTGGTTTTGTGCGCTGCCTGCATCTTGCAAATGGGGCTTGGCTTGTTGTCACGGCCCAGTTGCCATGGCCCAGTGCTAGTCCATGTTCCGGTGCCAGTCCATGGACCAGGGGTTGGGGACCCCTGTTCTGTCAGGAAATTTCTCCTTAGTTCTATGTTGCTTCTCTCCTTGATTGGTTTACATCCTTTCCTTCTTGTCCTGCCTTCAGGTGCTTTGGAGAATAGCTTGATTCCCTCTTTTTTGTGGCAATTCTTAACATATTGGAACACTGCTCTCACGTCACCACAGTCCTTCTTTTCATTAAACTAGACATATCCAATTCCTCCAACCGTTCTTTGTATGTTTTAGTCTCCAGTCCCCTAGTCATTTTTTGTTACTCTTCTCTACACTCTTTTAGAGTCTCAATATCTTTTTTATATTGTGGCAACCAAAAACTGAGTGCAATATTCCAAATGTGGCCTTCCCAAGGCATTATAAAGTGGCATTAACACTTCACATGATCTTGATTCCATCCTTCTGTTAATGCAGCCTAGAACTGTGTATCTATTTCAGCAGTTACAGCTGAAAGCGTTCACCAGTGGCTCCACACTGCCCACCCTGACTTAACAGTCACCCTTGCTAGACATAAACAGTTCAACTTGCTTATTATCTTTGCTATCTGGCCTATTATATACTGAATGCTTATGGGGAAAATGGGATGAAAATAGGGGATCGGATGTGTAAGTATGTAAAGTCATGGCTGACATGATCAAGATTTTTGTAGGGAGAAGTGAGGCTTTTAAAGAGAGGGTAGCAATTGACTGGAGCAGGGTCAGGCCTAGTTAGTATTTGGATGTAGCGAAACAGCTGAAGTTGAAGAAAAGAAATACCTGGAATGGCAAATGGAATTGTTGCCAAAGGTATTCTTTAAAACCTGAATTCCTGAGTAGATAAGAGATGAGGGAGTTGAGTGGCCGGAAGTGTAACTGGTTGGACCCACATGCTCCAATATTATTTCTCACACAACTGAATTGGTTAGGGGAACTTTTCGTTCCCCTTAGCTGTTCTTGGGGGTGACAATTGCACCCTGAACTAGTCCCTAGCACCTGGACTGGCATCGCCAGGCGCCATAGATGAGGTTTATGTTCTAAATGTGCTGCCTGCCAGGAACCCTCAAAGTCTGAGTTAAGAGGCAGGAAGCCTTACTCTGAGCCAGTTATTGGTTCCTTATTGGTGTAGGAAAAGAGGCTGAGCTAGAAGGCAGAATTAAATGTTTCATCAGTTTAGAGTCCTTGCGTTGCCACAAAAGACATAAGTCAAGCTCCTTGTGAGATCTGTGGACCTTATCAAGCATCAATTTAGCTCTGACCATTCGTTGATTGGTCTCCTCGCACATGCGTGCTAGTCAGTCCGACTCTAGGGGCAGTGCTCATCTCTGTTTCTAAGCCGAAGAGTCAGCGCTTGTCTGAAGATGTCCCCATGGTCATGTGGCTGGCATGACTAAATGCCTAAGGCACACGGAATGCTGTTACCTTCCCATCGAAGTGGTCCCTAGTTTTCTACTTGCATTTTTGCATGTTTTCGAACTGCTAGGTTGGCAGAAGCTGGGACGAGTAATGTGAACTCACTCCATTACGTGGCACTAGGGATTTGAACTGATGACCTTCTGATCGACAAGCTCAGCATCTTAAACGCTGAGCCACTGCGCCGCCGCTTCCATTCTTAAATTAGAGGCTGCAATAATAAACTCTTCTGTGCTTTGAACTCAATGAATGCTCGTGGTTATTTATGCCTGACAATTGGCCATGAAATACACCAGTTGTGGCCCTCTGTTTAAAATAATAATAATTTTGCTGAAGTGACTGAGTTACATTCTTGAGTGTTACCATGAAAACTTGGTGGGTATGCCCCTAGGTTAAGATAGATATTGGGCTTAAGGGTAAATGTATTACTTCAAAAAAAATTAAAGCTATTTTAGCCTTTACTATTTTGGAGTTTTTTCTGGGTCTAAAAAGGAGAGAGAGATTTTCTCCAGAATTCCATTGCCTGCCTTGCCTTAAAAGGACTAAATAATCTGTGACATGAGAAATGTGAAAAGGGAGATGATGGTAAAGGGAGATGATGGTAAAACCAAGCCTCCTAAGGGTGCTTGATACTCACTAGATGTGGGGCTGGTTTAATGCCATCTTCCTTTTCTTTCTTGCCAGAGAGAGAGAGAGAGAGAAATAATTAAGAAAGAAGGCCAGAAGGTCAGAAATGTTACTTGCATTTTGCTGGGTCAAATGCCCAAACTTGCAAAAGCAGATTTTTTTTCTTGTTTGATGACATTTTTAGAGGCTAGCCCAGGAATAGTCTTGTTGTCAGATTATAGCCTTGATAATTCTTCACATTCACTTCTCACTTCTTAAACAATTCAGCAGAGCTTCCTGACTAACTCTGATATCTTATTCTAAAGCCTCTTTTCTTCTGTGAAACTGAGTTGCAGCCTCGCCTTTAGCCAAGACAATATTATCTGCCTTAGCGTTCCTGCCAGATCAGCAGGAAATATGTGGCTCTTGTGTTATGAGCCATTAATACTTTCTAGGATCTGTCTTGTTTATTCTTTTGAGGAGCTTGTAAATATGAATGTGGGCTTTGAAAAACACACAAAACACCGGGAGGGATCTTAGAGTCTTCTAGTTCAATTCCCGCCCAAGAAGGAGACCCTATAAGATTTCAGGAAAATGATTGTCCAATGTCTTCTTAAAAACTTCCAGTAATGGAGCTCCCACAACTTCCGGAATCAACCAACCCCCTGATTCTAGATTGGATCTCTCCTTGATTAATTTCCATTCATTGCTTCTTGTCCTTCAGGTGCTTTGGCGAAGCAGCTTGAGGTGCTTTAGGTTTGTTATGTATTGGCCTTATATCTAGTGTATGTTTTTAAACGAAACCTGCTGAATCACTTGGCTAAAGTTAGTGAAACCTTTAGGCCTCCAGACAGGATGTCTGCGGTCCGGGGATTACCCCGGAAAACCCTGATTGCCTATTGACAGCCGTCTATATAAGCATGAGTGTTGTGGGGGCAAATGCCAGTTGAGAGAACCTGCTGTAAGATAATGACTATTGCTGTAATGAGAGTAGCTTGTAAATAAACAGTTTCTGTTTGACCTATACTGTCTCCTTCTATGACTGCAGAACCCAGTATACAAAAAAGTTGCCCCCCATTACTCTTCTTTGTGGCAGCCCTTAGATATCCTGTTCTCCCCTAGTCCTTCTCTTTATTAGACAAGACATTAATATACAAATATTTCTTAACTGGCAAATAAACACACAAATGACACCAAAGTGGCAATCCTTCCAGGGAACCCAACAGCTGATGAAAGTTTGTAAGTTCTTTGTGAATACAGATGCTTTTTTATTCATTTGCAACCGTCGTATGCTACTTTTTGTTGAGAAAGGATAAGCTGCATAGTTTCCAATTACATGCTTCAGACACAAAAATAAAATTAGGAAATACAACTAAAGAACAAATTGCTTAGAGTTCTCTTCCTACCCCCTTTCCAGGAATTTTGTTCAGAGTTGTACAAAATGCACTTACAGAAGGGATGAATGTAAAAGCTAAGGAAAAAGTAAAATAGCTGGAGTAAGAATTGTGGAAGAAGTTTTAAACAGGTTCTTACATTAAAATACAGGTACTCCTCATATAGCAGCCACAAGTGGAACAGGGAGTTTAGTGATTAAGTGAAGCAGCTGCTAAGTGAAACACAACGTTGCTTATAATCTTACTCCAGTTTTCCTTTGCCTTAGAGATCTGCAAAGGTTGTAAATTCAAGAGTTGGTCGCAAAGTTACTTTTTTATTATTGTTGTAACTTTGAACAGATGTTAAACAAATCCTACATGCACTTATTCAGTAAGTTATGTAACAACCTTGTATAAAATCAGTTTCTTGAAGATATATGCCGTCTTTCAGCTTCTGTAGTGCTGCTTTATTTATTTTAAAGATTCATTCTTACTTATCTCCTATAATAGATGCAGTTTTGCTCTTTTAATTTTTTCTATGTGTATGTGTGTTCATTATGGTTTTTCTTCCTTTTTACATACATTTTATTGAAGTATTTTCAATTTTAATATTTATAATATTGTAATAATATTTTAAATTATAGATAAAAATGTACCTTACTTTTGACAATAGCAACAGGCAGTAGTTTTTCTGAAGGTAAAATATGAGGTTTTGTTTTCCATGCAAGTTAACCAAATGTGGATGCTCGCACACATTTAAAAGTACCCCATCACAAAAACATTTACTTCTGTTATCAAACACACAGGTAGTTCAATTGGTTTTTTATTATGTCAAACGATATGATGGTTGTTTCATTTTATAATGGTTCCTCATGGGTTTCCAGCACAGGTATCCATCTATGTTTTTAGGTATTTCATTCTTGAACTTTTTGACTCCCTGGATATCCCTAGTTTTTAACACAGTGGATTCAAAATACAGAAAATGCATTATGAATATGCGTGCGTGTGTGTAGATAGATATAGATATATAGATATATTTAATATTCTCATTCTACTAAAATGTCAATAGGGGGAGCAGTTGACAATATTTTGTATTCCATTCGTGTAAAGAACAGACATTTTAAAAGAAATATCTGTTGAATATGAATACACGTACTTCTCCTTTTTTAAAAATTTCTTTTTTAGAAGTGTATTTGCTTGGCAAGTTTGCAAGCCACCCAGAATTATTTGCCTAAGATTGGTGACTAGATACATTTCCTAAATAAATAAAATACAAAGAGCATGTCTATATGCCAACATGAATTAGGATATTGGTTTATTTCTCTGACTCTGAATGAATAGGAAGCTGTATTTTAAATCCATTCCAAAGCTAAGCAATAGGGAGAGGGAAAGGATATGCGATTTAGATTTCCTTTCATTATTTATCTCTAAATTCTTCAATAAAATACAATGGTGTGCTCAAGTGGACATGCCAAACTGTTAAATGTGAATAAATGAAAAGTAGAAGAGCAGCTCCTTATTGTGAATACATCTCTGAATGAAAAAAAGTGGGACAGTCATAGTGGTGCATGCTAATCTGGGAAACTAAGCGGGCAACCGTGGTGGTAGTAGGAAATGACACATTCAACATGATGCCATAACTCAGATGACACACGTCACATATGTGGGAAGAAAAATCCGGTCCAGTTCCAAACTGGGAAATAAACACTGAAGCAGCTCCATTTTATTTAGTAGCCAGAATCAAAGAGTGGCAGCATGCTTCTGGGATAGCTGACCAAATGAGGTTGGGAGTAGGTGGGTTTTTATAATTCTTTGGGGCTTTGTGAAAGGAGGTGCCTGCCCTAGTGCAAAAATGTTTTTTTTTTAAATTCTAATGGCTGTTGTCAAAAATCCTAAGGGGTCAAAGTCATGGCTGACTCTGGAGGCAGGGGGGAAATGCAAATCCTAGGTGTTTTGTTTGAGCTAATCTTGTCAATGGTGTTGCATATATGGAGTTCCTTTGCCTATGAATAGAGTGGTCCAGCTTTCTGAATAGATAAAAATATACATACCTAAAGAAAATCTCTTCAGGCTTCCTATGGCAGGATGGGGCTGCTTTCTGCCTTCAAGATGTCTCTCCTCCTCGCCTTCAGGGGAAACATTCTACTCTGCCTCTTTTTTAAATATTCTGCAGAATATTTCATTCTGGGGAGGTGTGTATGCTTTCCCACACATACTTCCCTCCACTATCATCACAGGTAGGTTTTTAGCATCTCAGAAGAGGAGGGGAAGGGATAGACTCGTTCCTGAAGAAACTAGCAAGTAAAATTCATGAGAGTAAAAGAAAAAATGTGTGGGGAATCATTTTTCTAAGTATTTTTAGTTGTCAGAAATATGTATGGATCCACATTTTTCAACATTCGTCTATTCACCTCACAGTATTCTGTATTATAGATAAGCCTCGACCTACCTTGTTCAGTGACCATTTGAAGTTACAACGACATTGAAAAATGTGATTTATGACTGGTTTTGCACACTTAGGAGTTGTAGCATCCCCCTAGTCACATGATCAAAAATTGGGTTCCTAGCAATGGGCATGTATTTATGACAGTGACACTGTCCCAGGGTCATATGATCATCCTTTATAACCTCCCCAGCTGGGTTGCCTCAAGAAAGTCAAAGAGGGAAGTCAGATTCGCTTAACAACTGTGTCAAAAAAGTTGTAAAATGGGGCACAACTCACTTAATAATTGTTTTGCTTAGCAATGGAAATTTTGGAGTCAATTGTGTTTATAGATCAAAAACTACCTGCATTCTGAAAAAATATCGAATTGTTTGCTTGCTCAATGAATGATGACCACTAATCCAGAGGTCCTCTTTGAGCTGATCCAAGAGTCTCCTTTCTTCATTCATGTAGAAGGCTTAATGGATGCATCATTCAATTTGCTTTAACATTTGAGGGCTGGAGGCCATTTCCAAGGTAGCCCCCCAGACCTGAATAACCCGTACCTTGGTCCTCAAACACTTGTCACTACAGGCTACTCATTCTGGTGATTGGTTGTGTCTATGTGTGTATTGTGTGTGCAGGCACATTTGGGAACATATAGTGTGCGGTTCTGAGTATCCCCTCTTTCCAAGGTTTAACTCTTAGGGATGCAGAATTCATTTTGTAAAGATGGAAGACAGTGCCAGTTGGCAACAATTCAAGCTTCAATTTTCTCTCTGGTTGCACATGAACTTTGGAATATAGTCTACGGAAAGAAGATAACCATGGATTTCTCTTGCCAGTTAACAACAATATACAATGTTGTCTCCCAACATGCCATCTTTCAGATTAAATAAATTATTCATTGTCTTTCACTATCTAGTTTAGATTAGGGGTGTACAACCTTGGCAATTTTAAGACTTGCGAATTTCAACTCCCAGAATTGGGAGCAACATGTAGACTTCAGGTGGAAGGATAACACTAATGGCTTCCTTATCCTTTCCCTCTAGCAAGAAAGGGTTTCTTTTGACCCAAGACATTGTGCTAAATTCATTCGAGTGCTCCATCCCTTGTACTCTGTCTGCTGAAGGCCCAGTCCCACATGACCATCATGGGTCAGCTTCCAAAGCATGATGAGTCTGCATGTGTGAACCTGCTTCCATCTTCTTAATAATTGGAAGGTTGATAAATCAATATCATTGACCGTGTTCAAAAAGATTGAGTCAAGTTAGGAACCAAACCTCTCAAAACCAAAAACTTCACACCAATGTTTGTCAAGCTTGGCTGCTTGAAGATGTGCAACGCTGACTGGAGCCTTCTGGGAGTTGAAGTCCATACATCTTCAAGCGGCCAAGGTTGAAAAACAGCACTTTACACCATTCTGTTAGAATAAACTATGACCCCCAAAAAATGTTGCCTGAATATTGCAGCTGCTGAAGACATGTAGAAAATTGCTCAAGGTCTCCTGTCATTTTGCTGTTGTTATCTTGAGAGGAAAGAATGCTGCCTTCTGTTTTAAAATATACAGGGAAGAGTGAGGCTTCTTTGTTTATTTTCAACTTAGAGGGCCTCTCCATTTCTTTTTTTTCCCCTTGGAGGTTTTGAGTCAAAGAGACCGCATATTAAGCTAAGGATTGGATGCTTGCATTCTTCACATATCTTAGAGCTTATATCATGACAACTTGCAGGAGGAATCTGCCCTTAACAATATTGTCTGCTTTTAAGTAGGTTGTCCCTGCTTTTACTATACCTCTTTTAGGTACATGAAAGACACAGGTTTTTCTGAAAAATTGCTTACTTCAAAACTAGTCTTTTAACCACCAGGCTGCTTCTAATAAACCCTTTAGTACTCAGGTACTAAAAAATGAATATATTTTACATCACTTATAACTATAAAGTACAGCTTTAAAGCGCTCCATGGCATAGGGCCCAGTTATTTGCAGGACCGCATTCTGCCAACTGATACCTCCCGCCGACCCA
>JANHFO010002307.1:62244-74648 GCA_032468095.1 Pareas carinatus | reverse complement strand
TGGTGAGTGAGACCTCACCGAAACGTCACCAAGAAACTCGCAATCTTACACGGGGAAAAACCCGAACATGCTCAAACTTACATACATATATTTAATGACACAAACAGTAGTCTGTGTTATTTACCTTTTTTAAAAAAAGCTAACACGATTATTATTGTTGTGTAACCTTTTACATTGCAGTGAGCATTGAAATAGGGGTTCAAAAGATGAAATGTAATATAGTGATTAAGAAATAAATTAAAATAAACATTTAAAAGTCAGAAAAATATGGCCATTGGAAAAAAGATCCAAGTAGAACTCTTTGTCCTTTGTTTATTCTTATTTTTTATTTTTATACTATGCTTTAAAGTAGAAATCTCCAACTTTGGTTCCTTTAAGGCTCGTGGACTTCAACTCCCAGAATTTTGGCTGGAGAATTCTGGGAGTTGAAGTCCACAAGCCTTAAAGGAACCAAGGTTGGAGACCTTTGCTTTAAATGTCTGGAATTATTATTCATTTCCATTTAAATTGTTTTAATTATTATTTTAAACAATTTCTCTTTTTCTTCAAAAACATTGATCTATCTTAATTTGTCTTGTTTGGGAATAGGTTGTATATAACAGGGACATTTCTGCTTGAATTTGGTTAGTCTTTATTATGAGTACATACAGTTGATTTTCCCATTGCTGCACATTCTCCAATTTGGGCCTTGTACTGTCAGCAAGATTTGTCAACTTTTTCAGTTTGTCAGACTGATTTTTTTCCATTGTCAGCAGATATCCTAATAGGTTCTGATGCTTTTCATTTGTTCTCCCTGAGGAAATTCCTCACAAAAATATTTCTGACTTCAATTCATGTTTCATTTACAAATATTCTGGATGCTTTGATATATTCTTTTCCAATACTTTTGAGTCTTTTTATATGACCAGCAAATCTGAAGAGGTTTTTTCAAAAAATCACTAAGTGATCGAGTCATATAAGTATCAGTGTAGAAATAATAGAAGTTAAAAATTAAACTTTTATCTAATATTTTAGATTTATTAGATAGAACTTGAGACTTGTATCCAATCTCAAATCCTGTTTAATGATAGAATTTACTTATTTGAAGCCAATAACTTCAAAACATCCTACTTTGCAGGATAAGATTATCGGAATTCGGTTAGATTAGATACACTGTAAATGGATACAATAAAGAAAAATTGCTGTTCAGTCGTAGCAGTAAATGTACTACAGTATATTTATATATTTTATTACACCCTTGTAGGAATTTAAAATTGTGTCATAAAAGAACTGCTAGCAATTTATTTAATTAATTAATCAGGAAGATTTCAGTGCTCCCCTTCTATAAACCTTTTTAAAGGAAGTGCTTTTTTTAAAAAAAAGAAAAAACGGAAAAACTTCACCTTTAAAAAAATGGTAGAGAAACAGAAGAACAATTTTTAGTTCAGTTATCGGTATTTTTTTTTTCTAGGTAGTAATGGCCACCCAGGCTGTTGTTTTTCTCAGCATGGATTAAACATGTTCCGGAACCTTCCCTTGAACTATTCAGCAGTTGGCATCATACACCAAGAAGAACAGTAAGGATTTCTTTGAGTTTTTGGTTAAAAGAATGTGTTTATCAGTGGGAAGCAGGTGGATAAAGTAAAGTTGTGGAAAAGTAATGCAAACTGTCTCAATGTATAACATACTTTCAGTCCAGATATGAGTCTATGGCCAAGGAATGCTGCAGCTTTTTATAACTCTTAGTCAAACCCACAGCATATTTTGCCCAGTTCTTCCATTGTAATGTCAGCAGCTGTTCAAATGGATAAATATGTTGTATATTCGACATCCTTGAAATAGCTGTTAATGCCCTCTTATTTTTTGTCCAATGCTCAATCATTTTGTCAGTGTGTGTAGGGTGTAATTCTTCTTTTTCCTAGCTGATGGCTGTTGTCATTTTTTA
Source organism: Pareas carinatus (assembly GCA_032468095.1). Lineage (NCBI taxonomy): Eukaryota > Metazoa > Chordata > Lepidosauria > Squamata > Pareidae > Pareas > Pareas carinatus. The sequence continues at coordinate 72,724 of JANHFO010002307.1, read as the reverse complement.
AAGTCCAACTAATGTTTGTGTGTCTACTCTTAATATGTATAAATTTGGATCCATTCAATTAACAAAAGAATAACATCTTATTTAGTGCAGCTAATTTGAGACCAGGAATCTCCTATTGCCTATTTTCTTATCTTCTATGAGTATAACTTTATTGCTTGCATTTTACAATTTATATTAATTGTTTTATTAGTAACCTAGTATGATTTATGTTGATTGCTTACTTAATATTCTGTGACTATCACTGAGTATTGTATCTTATGATTTATGATGAATGTATTTTATGATTATGATCATGATTTACCATTTGTTGCTTATATGTAAACTGAGAGCTTTTGCACTGGAGACAAATTCATTGTGTGTCCAGTCACACTTGGCCAATAAAGAATTCTATGCTATGCTATGCTATGCTATGCTATCCTACCCTACCCTACCCTACCCTATCCTACACTATGCTATTCCTTCTGCTTCCTCCTGCTTCTCTCTCTCTCACTATCACCTCCAGCTTTGGCTCACTCCAAAGTTGAGAAATTCCAGATTTAGAAAAGCTGAAAAAGCAGAATGGAGTGAATTCAGCAGAAGCAGGTTTGAAGAAATTAGATTCTTGGTCTCCTCAGCACACTAAGTCTTCAAGTTGATGCAGAGTCTACATGAGGTCCAAAGTTGGTACAGATAGACGTCAACTTAGAACACAATTGAGTCCAAAATTTTGATTGATAATCAAGTCAATTGTTAAGTGAGTTTTGTCCCATTTTTACAATCTTTTTGCTGCAGTTATTAAATGAATCATTGCAGTTGCTAAGTGAACCATGTAGTCATTAAACAAACCTGCCTTTCCCTCATTGACTTTGTTTGTCAGAAGTCAGCTGGGAAGGTTATTACATGGTTTGGGGGCAGTGCAATTATCATAAATATATCTCAGTTGCTAAGCACCCAAATTTTGATCATGTGACCATAAGGGATGTTGCGGTGGTCGTAAATGTGAAAAGTGATTATAAGTCACTTTTTTCAGTGCTATTGTAATGTACGTCAAGGACTGCCTGTACTATATATATGCTTATAGTTCCCATGGAAGAGAATTTAGTTTGTAGAAAATTCTGTCGCTGTCTTCCTTTACTTCTGTCTTTCATGCTGCATTTCTTTTCTTGGAACCTCAGAATAATCCATTCTTTAAGGTGGCTTTGTGATTTATCTCTATAGCAGCATAGCGTGGTAGAGAAATATATTTTATAGGGATACAATATTGTGGATTCTGATTTTAGGGGTAAATTTAGGGGAACTGAAAGCTTCCTTAGCCTAATGTTTTCAGAAATGAATGCATTGTGATGTGAGATTTCAAAAACCAGGACAAGTACAAGTTGTTTTTTTTACAATAGTTCAAAAATAAATTGCCTGTTTGTTATTACAACATGAAGCTGTTAAATATTCAGGGAATTCTAATGATAGAGTTATGTTACCAATCACCATCAGGCTATTTACTTATGCAAATAAAGGTAATGGGCAGTATATTTTGAATCGTCATTTTATTTTATTAATAGCAAATCTGTAATTAGTCTTTACAATGCCAGTGTGAAATGTCTTGGCTCCTAGCTTAGTTTCCCTGAACAAAATGAAGATCCTACTCTTCTTTACCTTCTGAGAGGCTCTAGACTTAAGACCATGGCACTTCAAAAAATAAATTTTGGATATTAAACCTACTATACTCCATGTTCACAGCTCTGCCTTTTTCAATCAAAGCCACTGATTTGTCTTTCCACATCTTTTTTAATTTTAGTTCAAACACAAACATCTGAGGAGATCAGAGAATGAAAGATGTTTCAATGTCATTCTAGTACATGGGTTCCTGTACACATTTAATTGATCTGTTATCATACTTACACACATATGCATACATAGGTGCGTTCATTATATGTGTATGTCTACGTGTATGTATATATGCAATTATATGGACATGCAATATACATTGCAATCCTTTTTAGAAGAATTTATGACTGCTAATATCAATATTAAAGGCATAATATTAAGTAATACTAATTGTACAACATACTTATAGTCTTGTTTAATTGGTAAATCTGTAACTTCTGAATCCAGTGTGATATCCTCCCTCTCTGTCTCTCTCTATCTCACTCTCTTCCATAAGTTATACTAAATTGACGTGAGGTGTTGTTTAGCTCACCTTTTTTATTTCTGGCTGTGGACAATCAACCTCTAGCTCAGTTTGATTGGTCTTGTAATAGTAATTCGGACATGACCACAAATAATTGAATGTGAGATGGAAAAATCTTCTGAGGTGAAATGAAACTTGTTTCCTTCCTGGAGCTCGGTAATGAATTCAAGGTTTAGTTCAAGGGTGTTTTTGAGGGGAAGTAAAATCTGTGCTTCTGAATCCAGTACTTTGACAATTTAGAGCAAATCTATTGAATCCACCACACATGCTCAATCCAGCACTGGAATCAATTTATATATTGTGGGGGTAAATCCAGTGAAGGAAAAAAAAGGAAAGAACCATAAGAAAGGGGAGGGGGAGAGATTGGTAAAAACAGAATTCTCTCCCTGCCGCCCAATCTTTGATTTACCAATGGCATTAAAACTGTGCTAAAAGTTCACTTTAGTGATGAATAACTAAGACTAGGCCGATAGTCCTTGACTAAGGACCACAACTGAGCACAAAGTTTCTGTTGCAAAGCAAGACAGTGGCTAAGTGAGCTTTGCCCCATTTACAACCTTTCTTGCCACAGTTATTAAATCACTGCAGTTGTTAAATTAGTAGCACGTTTTTTAAGTGAATCTGGCTTCTTCATTGACTTTGCTTGTCAGAAGGTCAGGGATGGGGATCATGTGACCCTGAAACCGGAACATTGCAACCGGCATAAATACATGCCAGTTGCCAAGTGTCCAAATTTGGATTATGTGAGCATGGGGGTGGTACAACAGTCGTAAATGTGAAAAACACTCATAAGACCTTTTTGTGTGTGCCACTGCCACTTTGAATGGTCACTAAACAAATGATTATAAGTCGAGGACTGTCTAGTTTATTTTTAACAGCAGCAGCTTAGTAAGGGGCTTAACATTTTAAAGGAATGTTTTACACTGCTGTGGTTACTGTTTTCTTTTTTTTAACTTCAAGTACAGAACATATGCTTCCTTTGACAACTGTTGCTGGTTTTTCGGATTGATTTAGTTTGTTTCAGCTTTCAGAGTCGGGCTGTGCATTGATTACCTTCAATGTCTGTGGCTACTTTTATCCATCCTGGCATTCTTGAAGCTTTTTATAAACTTTCTGTGCATTGCAATTATGGAATACTCATAAAAAATTTAAAAGAGCAACTCTGCCAGAAGACTTGTATAATGAATTTAAATGGCAACTTGCCGTGAAGTTCATAGATGCTTTGTTGTGACTCCCTGAAGAAAATTCTTAATTGTATCACAGTATTGTAGCACAGAAAGGTTGCAAAAACCAAGGGTTTTTGATGTTTCAAATAAAATTGGTTTTCAAATATGATTTAAGCTAGAGCATTCTCTGGGTAAGCATTTGAACCGCAGCCACCTTACTAAAAGATAAAAGCTCTTGTTTATTCCTTTGCTTTCTTCTTCAATCTTTTCTCTTAGAGCCTAAGAAAAATCTCCATTTTATAATCAAAACAGCAGTCCTTTTGTAAATTAAAGTTACCCGTACATGTTCAGTAAATTATATGTTTTTATGCAATTTGAAACCACTTGACAATAGCATTCCTCTAAATTAGAATCAGAGCAATACCATTTAGGATCTCCTCAGAATGATTTTGTGATTGGAGAAGCTTTGCATATTATCTCCTGGGTTTCTGAATGTTTTCTATAAGACTACTTAAAGCTAAAAGGACATTCTACAGTATGTTCCCTGTTTCTTTTTAATAAAACTGGGTTCTCACGCTGTAAGATTGAACTATCTCTCAACACCCCCCCCCAAAAAAAACTCCATACAAGGTGGTGTTACAGTGTGCTTTTAATGTTGGTATTTTTTCTTCTTCTTTTATTTGCCATTAAGGAGACTCAGTTTGATTTGGAAATTAAAACGATGTGAGCAAGGAATGTTCTATTCAGGCAAAAAAGCCATGGATATGGTTATAGGCAAGTCACTTTCTCTCAGCCTTAAGGAGAAGGCAGCAGACTACCACTTCCAAAAATGAGGCCTAGAAAATTGCATAATCACCAAGGATCAAGACTGAGTTGAAACAAAGCACAAAAAGGCATATTGATTATGAAGGGATAACTACCAAATCATTGCATTAAGATAGAAGTGCAACTTTTTGGAGAAGAGATTTGAGACTTCTGCTCTTTTCTCCTTAGGTTCAGCCCTGTTGCTGCATTAACCATTGATCCTTGTTACATTCAAATTCAGACAACCCTGGGTTGATCGATACCAATACCTGAGATTATGTACCTTGATCCTAAGTAGATCTCTCTACTGTAATTTAACTGAGCACAGTTCCTAAGTCCGAATAAAATGGGGCTCTGTTTACAAAATCAACTGAGTAAGAAATAAGGGAGAAGACAAAGCAATGTCTTATAGAAAGAAACTAAGGAGGAGATGTAGCTGCTTTAAATAGCAAAAGATGGAGTTAAACATATGCACTTCTCGTGCACATTATGTTATCTTCTCCAAATTATTTCCAAGGGGTTGTACAGCCATATTCATTAGGTTTTCCTTTTAAAAGAAATCCCGAAGCTTCTTGCAGCGTTGCAACTGTGAGGTCTTGCCCATTCCTGAAAAAGTATGTCATTTATTTCTTTCAGAAGTGGCATCCATGTTTCATCCAACCACATTTCTAAAACACACCAGATTTTCACAATTTATTTGTCAAACAGCAAGTATGTGATTGCTTTTCAGTTCAGTTTATTTCCCTGAAAACAATAGATTACAGCAAACTTACCCCCCCCCCAAATAAGCAAAAGTGATATGACATACATGCATAGCAAATTAAGTTATTTCAAACATTACAATTGCAGGAAGAAGCTGAGACAGAATCACTAAGAGTATACATACTGCATATTATTTTTCATCACCCTGAACTTTAAGTGATCAACAGTGTGTGTGTGTGTGTGTGTGTGTGTAGCTGCCTGCAGAGTTTCAAGTCTATGGAATGTATGTTTGAAAGTTATTGTGTGAACTATGCAAGATCAAGGAAAGTCTGTCTCATATGCTCTGCAGTGGCTTTGATTAGTCCTTAACTTGCAACTACAACTGAGCCCAACATTTATGTTGCTAAGCGAGACAAATGAGTCTTGCCCCTTTTTATGACCCTTTTTGCCACATTGTAAAGTGAGCCAGTGTGGTGGTTAAGTTGGTAACACAGCTGTAAAGTGAATCTAGCTTCCCCATTGAGTTTGCTTGTCAGAAAGTCGGAAAAGATGATCACATGACCCAGGAAACAACAACCATCCAACTAGGAGCCATTTGCTAAGCATCCAAATTTTGATCATGTGGCCATGGAGATGTTAAAATGGCCGTAAGCGGAAAAAAACAGTCATAAGTCAGTTGTTTCAGTGCCGTTGTAACTTGTAACAGTCACTGAACAAATAGTTGAAAGTCGAGGACTACCTTTATGTTCTAGCTACCCTGTGGGTGGAATATTCAGTAAATGGAATCAGGTGGCAGCTAAAGTATTATATCACATTTCATTTCCCCAAATTTGAGATTTCCAAGAGTTTTGTTTGATGCAACCAAGGAACAGATGTCTGCTCAAAAGCACCTTTCACATGAAGACATAATGAGAAAAACTCTACAAAACCCAATTATGAAAATACCTCAAACAATAATAACCCTCACAAGGAAGTTTAAATAAGTTTGCTCTTTGTGCTTCACTTACCAAAAAAAATATATATCAAAAGCCCAAAAAGAAAAGGCAGTACTTGTATCAAAACCTGTCCTCAAGCCTCCAGAGAAAAATATAGTTCATTTTGAGTGGTTGATCAAATACAAATTACATGACATAAAAGTGCTGCATATATACTATAATAATTCCAAAGGGACAGAGAACAAAATCTTTGTGCTTTTTAATATATAAGAAATAATGTGTGCATTTGGAATTGGATACATTCATGTATTTTTTAAAATAAAAAATAGGCAGGCTATTGCTATTCATATGGACTTACATTTTTATTACAAGCTAAGCTCAATTAAATTTAAATGAGCCCATGTATTTCTTTTTAATGTCAAAGCAATAAAACTGAAGTTGTATACAACTTCACACCTATTTCTTCCTATTTCTTTTTCAATATTAAACCCCTAATTTAGAAGCATTTATTATCATTTTGATTAAACCATTTGGAATCATTGACCTAGTGACCACCTAGGGTTTAATAGTGGATTCCAATCTACCTTCTTCAGGGCCTATCTGATATACTTAGCTTTGAATACTTGTGCTTACAGCCATATATGTCAAGTCAATTGGATAAGTATGTAAAGAATGTCTTAATCTATAATTACTGTGTGCTAAGAAAGCTCTGATCACTGGTACTTACCAAAATCAATGCTAATAAATAGTACAACTTATAAATTAACTGAATCTTGCTTTGAAACAGTTGGTTTAAAAATAGCATGCATTATCTATTTTATAAGTATTGCTTTGCTACTGTGCTTGCACCTAAATTGGAAACTTCATCCACTATAAGAGCAAAGTACTAGACATTCCTTTTAAAAACAGGGTCACTATTCTCAGCTAATTCAATAAATTGATTTTTCTGGGGCTGTAGGAACTCACTATGACGGTAAACATTTTAATTCCATGTCTTCTTATTTATTTGCCTGGTTATGCCTAGCTTTACTGTGAAATTTGATCTGTTTTTTGCCACCTTTACCAGAAACCATTAGCTATTAGCATGAGCAGTAAAGCATAGCATGATAGATAGCATAGCATTTCTAAAATTAGATGATATTGGGAATATGGAAGACTTAAAGGAAGGGCTAGATCTCACCGCTAAATCCAGAGTACTATTTTCATAATGGGTTTCTTGTGAGGCCAGCTCCACTTTCTACATTTGTACAAAATGGGGACACTACAGAAGCTGCGAGAAGGGAATCTATATTGGATCTAAGTTTTCTTTCTTTCTTTTTTTTAAGAATAATGTCTCATGACTGTTGATTCTCCTGCATAAGAGTTTCAATGCAATTTACACTAATAAAGGTCCTCTGGACAGCATTGGGATCAGGCCCAAACTATTTCCTCAAGTAGTCCCTTCTCTAGTCAGAACAAGATCTGGCACTTAACTGATTCCTTTCTACAACAATGAATATTTTTTTGGGAATTAAGTAAATTCTAATAGCATCAAGTCAAAGAGAAGTGACCTTGCAGGGAGACTATAGCTAGCTTATCTGTTTTACTACATCATGGTACCCTGATAATTCCTATAAATTGATCTAGAATCAGATTATCCAAATATACTGTCAAAATAGGCTAGTATTACCAATATCTTTGCTGAATAGTTTTGGTGTGTTCATAAAATATTTGGAAGCACTTTATCCTTATAAATGGACATGTGTCCATCATTCTAGGGCCTAGGCAACTGAAGGCACCAACAAATAACCTCTTAATGCTTTTCACAGATATTTTGAAAAATAGAAAATAGGCTGAAATCTGCCCCTTAAGAAGGCAATAATTTGAAGGGAAAGAATAGTTTTCAATACAAAGGCAGTGCAAATAATCTAATTCTTATTTGTTTCAGCGGTCATGGTTAGGACTATAAAAGCAGCTCAGGAGAGTGATTCATTTATGAGGAATGTATGCAAATAATTGGCATAATTCCTTTATATATATATATATATATATAAGTAGATACATCAGTGGTTATCAGCTAAATCATTGGCATATAAAGTGGTTACAGAGTTGTCTAACACAATAAGTCTTTTGTTATGAATTTCTCATTCAATCAGATATGGTTTTTCCATTTTCTTTTATGTATTCAGAGATTGAGTATGATGTATGCAGGTCTGTAGGAACTCTACAATTTCCATGTGGGCCATTTTCAAAGCCAGGGACAAAGCAGAATTGCCAGCCTACATGATGAAGAACAAAGAAAAAGCAGATTATTGTGCCAGTTCTCCTAAACTCTTTACTTTTCTCAGATAGCAGACAAACCCATATTTAAAGCTGTATATTTATGATGTGAATCATGTGAATAAAGAATAGTGTACTTGTTTCTACTATATATTATACAAACATTCATTCATAGAGTGACCGTCCACCATTGACTAGGTAAACCAAAGTTTTGCCGTGAATAAAACAAAAAGTCCCTTTTCAAAATGTTTAAGAACATGGAAGACAGTATGGACTAATAATAAAATGCTAGATAAATCATTTGGTTTCTTTTGATTTTACTGAATCTCTTTACAAAATTGGTTTTCTGCTCATAGAGCGGACCACTAATTAATGGAGCAGCTCCTTTATCTCAAGGGCAGGACTGAATGTAGAATAAACATAGTCTATTTGCAGAGAAGGTTGCTGATGGTTTCCAGCTGCTCCAATGCTTATGAAATTACAGGCACATTATAAATTATGCCCTGCCTTAAGACCTAGTTTGCATATTGTGCTTCAAAATCAGGCACTTTCACAATGAGTCTGAACTTGATAAGGCTCATCTGTACCTAATTATAGCCTTTTCTTCAGCTTCCATCAGAAAAGTAAACAAAAGTTTTTCCAATGTAAATCAAACTATGAGCAAAAGATAAGCTGGGGTGTATTTAGTCTAGCTGAGTTATTTTCCTGAATAGAAACTGGTCTCACCTAGAAATTGAGGATCAGTTTTATGGAGGTTATTTAATAATTTCTGATCAATTCATTTTAAAGAATCTAGAGTGATATTCCATCAATAGCCAGGTAAACCATTTTTTTACTGTGAGTAAAACAATTACTCAACATAATGTATGAAAAAATGGAAGCCAGCATGGTCCAATAGTAAAATGTTAGATAAATCTTTTGATTCATTTCTATGTTTAATTATATGAATAATTACTTGTGAAGTTTTTCTTTGTATTTGCTGGGTGTTCCATATGCATAATTAGGTCCATTGAATTCTTAACTGATTCAAAGAGGGGGCTGGTAGATCTTAAATAATAACTGATATATTATCATTATAAAGGTTCTTAAATTTGTTTCAAAATGCAGAGGTATTACTTTGTCCTGTAAGTAGTAAACCACCCACGAAGAATTATAGTTTGCAATCTCTCCTTTCAAACAAAGCACATATCCGCATTCTCAATCTTGTTATATCATGAATTTTTAATCTACAGATACTATAAAAATTGTTTGTTAGCATGCTTGTTTTACTCCATCATGCTCCTGTTACACCATGTGATTTAAATTATTGGTGCACATATAATTATTTCTTTAGGGGTATTATATCTACACAAACTCATACCAATCTGTGACTGAGTAAAATAATTACTTATAAGAACTATATCCCTTATGTAATTTTGTGTTGCATATTCTTTTAAAGGATCTAGCAGTCAAATCCAGAGCATGTTTATCTGAACAGCATAGATTTCTATAAGAATGTCTGCATTCTGAAGGGAAAAGAATTATCACCATTAGTGGTTCCCAAAGTCTTAAATTAAAACTTGCTGAGGTTAATATCTGACAAGGTTATTTTTCAACATGGCTGAAATACAAGATCTTTTTAATTTGTTTTTAGTTTTATAACTGACACACAAAAACTCCAAGCAAACAGTTTTTAAAAGCACACAGTATAATATTGTAAAAATTTGGCAGGCCTATTCTCTGTAAAAATTGCAAATATTAACAGGCTGCCAATAATACCAACACTTGTTAAAGTTAGGATAATCTTATACCAAAAAGACCTCCATATCAAATCTAGTTACCTAGTTTGGAAACCACACTTTTATTAAATCATACATAATGATTTCAGATTTCATTCGACTGGGCACTCCTTCAAATATATGTCATTATGGAAACAGCCCTAGTCCAAATAATTTTGTAAGTAAGAACTCATACAGAACGCATAACCCAAAATACATGGAAAGCATCTATTTTTCTCACCTTGTCCACTAATGTAGGATCACAGCCTGAATGAGATAAAAGAAGCTTCACCATCTCAAAATTACCATGTTGAGAAGCCACCATTAATGGTGACAGGCCATCTTCATCCTGAAGGTTTATATCAGCATTGCATGACAGCAATGCCTTCACCATATCTTCCCTGTCATGGCTCACTCCCAAAATTAAGGCAGTCTGTCCACCCTAGAAAATACCATTAATGAGGGTTATATACCAGGTCCTCAATTTTTTGATTATCCTTATTCACTTATCCTCATTGGTAAAATACCAATCTTCCAGCAGTCTGTCAGAATATGTTATATGCATTACATTATAATCCTCTCTCCCTTTGTCCCTCTCTCTCCATTGTTCATCTTATGATGAACTGATCTGATGTACTGTTCCACTGCATCTTCATTTGGCATTTCCCCCCCCCCCCAATATGTAGTTTTATT
>JANHFO010002307.1:23354-43540 GCA_032468095.1 Pareas carinatus | reverse complement strand
AAAGCTCCAGAGCAGGGGATCGCGTTGCTGTGTGGGTTGGGGCATTCCTGGTGTCCCGCGGAGCGATTCCCCCCCCCCCGCGAGGTGCCGGGAACGCTCCAGTCCAAGCAGCGGGGTGAGTATTCGCTTTATTAGACGCATACACTTTTTCCCTCCCTTTTTGGGGGGGAAAAGGTGCGTCTAATAGCCCAAAAAATACGGTATATAATGCTAGTCCCTGTATGGTATGCCATACGCTAAATAAATAAATAACTGAATTGGATGCAATTGAATTAATGTAAATCACTGTGCTACGCAGGAAAAGTCAGCCATGGTTCTTTTTGAATGGCTTACAGCTGGGCAAATAGAACCACTGATGTCCCCTTCTCATTGTAGTGGCCTATTTAGAATTTCTAGATTTAAAAAAAATGCATATTTTAGACTAATAGTTGTAAGTTACTTCTTAAACTTTGAAGCCAATGTCTGGCGGGGAAAAAAAAAGAGATTGAAATCATTATTCCTTTGTGATTTGGAGGCAATGTACTACTAATTGCACAAGGGAATTTGGTGACCACTCTCTTCTTGGATTCTTGAAAAAAGCAAAACTGAAAAACTTTGCATAGTAATCTTTAAAGTGTTACCTTCGGTTATCGGAGGAGAGGCGTTAGAATCATAAAAGGTCGAAAGAATTGAAAGTTAAGTTCACTCCCTCTGGTACAAACCATGTTTCCCACCAAATTTAATACAGAAATTTGTAAGCATTTTTTTGACCCACAAAATAAAACACAGGTAAGTTTAATCTTATACGTAGAGAGATACCATTTAGAGCTAGACTGCATCCTTTTTCATGCCCATATTGTATGCTTATCTTTCTATAATTGTGAGGTATAAAAAAAATAACCACAGAAAATGGCTTAAAAGGTTTTGCCTTTATTATTTTTATTCTTCTTGGCCTTTAATGAAAAAAGCATGAATAATTAAAACCAAAGAGAACTAGGGAACAAAACAAGCAAAAACAGGGAGGAATAAATATAGACGTTTATTCGATAGATAACATTTGAATTAAACATTTTGCAATCGAAAGGCTGAAGACATTTTCTTGCTGTTAGCTTTCCAATTAAAGCTTTTTTTCAAACTTGTAAATACAAGTTATCCTTCAGCAATATTCTGCAGCATTGAATTAATTTGTTTTATAGTTTTATGGCTAATGGCTTTAGAGTTTATATGCCCTGGAATAAATAAATGATAAACTAGGCTAGAAGCAATTACCAGATGGTTAAGTAATTCTGCAAAAATTAACAGAAAATTTAACCACAGTCAGTAACTAAGGAGATACGTCCTTAGCAATGATAATAATTACCAATTTGATTATAGCCCTTCAACATGTTCTAGATCAAAGGTCCCCAACCCCCCGTCTGTGGCCTGGTACCAGACCATTGCTGGGTGGGAACCAAACCATGGTCAGATGGGATTGGGGCCACCCAAGTGGCAGGTGAGTGTGCAAGTGTACAAATCTCCATTTGCACAAGCAGCAGGCACTCATGTGAAACCTTCCCCTGTCCCCCTGCCACTAACACTGCCAGTCCATGGGCCCGGAAAGGTTGGGAATCGTTCTTCTAGATCAGTGATGGCAAACTATGGCACGGGTGCCACAGTGGGCACGCAGAGCCCTCTCTGCTGGCACGCGAGCCAAGTCACCCCAGCATCGTCCCAGAGCTGAACATGCTCAGAAAGGAATCTGCGACTCATCCGGGCATTGAGTGTCTAAAAGGTTAGTCATCACTGTTCTAGATGTTTTCCTCTTTTTTCAGTTAAATCAGCCTTGACTCCTTCCAAATATATGGAAATGCGGCTTTCTTGGAAAGATTATCAGAAGTTATTTGCTCTTGAAGTTTCCTTCGTAGAGCTGGTAGAAAGTGACCGGAGCAACGACACCTAGCTGGCTGTTTGTCCAAGGCAGAACTAGAATTCCTGGTTTCACAGTTTCTACCCAATCCCTATTTAATCACTTCAACAAACTGGATTTCAAGACTTGATTTGTATAAGCTAGTTTTATAATGCTTTCATGTCATCTATAAATTGTTTTTATGATAAATTTTTGATGAGTGACTCAAATAGATTTGAAGTTGAATTTTGTGCTCTTGAGAATTCCATCCAAGCTTGTTTTTCTCCTGTTGCTGGATGCATATTAATATTTTAGTTTGTTATGTCTTTAGTTCTTTATTTCCTTGTCTATACTTAAGTATAATTAATGGCTTCTGATGGACAGTAAATAAAGATTAACTAGCTCAACACGTTTTTCTACAGCCAATTACTGTAAAGGCAAAGGAAATCCAATGGTAAAAAGGTTAACAACCTGAAGAAATTGCCTTATAACATTTGGGGTTTCTGGCGGGCAATTTCCTTTGCATCCAGGGCCTTGGGAGTAAAGGCTCCCCCTGCGCATGCGTGCGAGTTGAACCGACTCTAGGGGCGGTGCTCATCTCTGTTTCAAAGCCGAAGAGGTAGCGCTGCCCGAAGATGTCTCTGTGGTCATGACTAAATGTCTAAGGTGGAACAGAGCGCTGTTACCTTCCTACCGAAGTGGTTCCTATTTTTCTACTTGCATTTTACACGCTTTAGAACTGCTGGGTTGGCAGAAGCTGGGGCAAGTAGTGGGAACTCACTCCGTTACACGGTGCTAGGGAATCGAACTGCCGAATTGCCGACCTTCCGATCAGCAAGTTCAGCATTCTATCCACTGAGCTACCGCGTGAGCAATGGCCAAAAACGAAACAGATTTTTTTTTTGGAATGAAACTAACTACCTTTGGTAAAGTTTAGGACTTTACCGCGAGGTGTAAATACTAAATCTTTTTGTAATAAAATGGTTTTTTTTCCCCATGTTTTCTGTACACCGCCCTGAGTCCTTCGGGAGAAGGGCGGTATATAAATCTAAACAAACAAATAAATAAATAAATACCATTTGTATGCTCCATGATGAGAATTCTGTTTAATTTGCCGATGTCAAGCCATTAGCGAAGCTTCATAAAAAGAAATGCAGTCTGCCTTAAAGAAAAAAGAGAAAAAAAGAGGAGAGTGGGTTTTTTAAAAACAAAGTATAAAGTCATGAATGCTTTAAGAATTAAGTATAATAATTATTTACACTTTGTTTTTGTATGTAAGATATACCTTTCACCAATGTATTTTAAAAACATATGTACTTGTTTTGCTCTTCCTGGAACTAAATTATCTTCTGCTCAACCTTACCTGATAAGCATTTTTAAAAAACTTTAAAAAATCAGCCCTCCTCTCCTGTTACAGTTGCTGCTCTGAGAATACTCTGCAATATTATTTTTTACTGGTGGGGAACAATTCACTGTACTTCCAGAAATTGAGCATTATGAACAGAGAAATGTCCAAGGGGTGCATATTTAACAGAGGCTAACATGATATAGTAGCTGCTTGAAAGTACGAATGTTTTGTAAACAAAAAAAAAGAACATATAGCATTGTTGGGAAAAGGAAAACGGCCCCTTGGTGTAAATATGGTGTCAAGAAAGCTGAAAATGAAAATGAATTGAAATTGACAAATGGTGCTGAGAATAACAAAAAATAAGGCTTCTCTAAATACCTTCAAGTAAAAGAACCAACAAAGAACACAAAATGTTAAAGAGATAATGAAGAAAACCAGGTACAGGTCATCCTTGACTTACGACCCCCAATTGAGTCCCAAATTTCTATTGCTAAGGGAGGGATTTGTTAAGGGGGTTTTGCCTCATTTTACGACCTTTCTTGCCACAGTTGTTAAGTGAATCACTGCAGTTGTTAATTTAAAAACATGGTTGCTAAGTGAATCGGACTTTCCCATTGACCTTGCCCGTCAGAGGTTTGCAGAAGACGATCACATGATCCCAGGATACTGCAACTGTCATAAATAGGAGTCAGGAGCCAAACATTTGAACTTTGATCATGTGACCTAGGAGTTGCTGCAAGGGTCATAAATGTGAAAAACAGTCATAAGTCACTTTTTTTAGTGCCATTGTAACTTTGAAAAGTCATTAAATGAACTGCTGTAGGTTGAGGATTACCTTTATTTCAACTCCTATTTTTGTTCAGCAACAGTTTTCTCAAGAAATTGTGAAGGAACAAGAAACTGTATATCTGTCCATTTGTTTGTTTGTTTGTTTGTCTGTCTGTCTGTCTGTCTGTCTGTCTCTCTCTCTCTCTCTCTCTCTAATCAAGCTGTAGGTCACTTCAATTACAGAAGTAACTCTAGGTGACTTACACTTAAGGTTTAAAAGCAATGAAAGTAATCATAAGAATAAACAAGCAATTAAAAAAATCAAAAGACTGAAATTTTAAATAGACAGAAACAGCGTCACGGAATCCTTCTTTTAAACTCCTCAACAGCTATAATGTTCCAAGACCAAGCAAATTGCTTCCTAGCATATCGGAGCCAATACTGATAGGCTTGATGAAATATGATCTATTATCTTTGAGAAAGACTAAAGAACTGGTAAAGAATAAAGTGCCTGAAAAGAGCAAACATAGCTGCTATCTTTAGTGATATCAGCACAGTGGGAACCCAACAGGTTGATCTGATGAAAGCAGCTTTGTGATATTGTGAGGTAAGACCCACTTTTTTCTTTTATGCTTCGTATGCACAGCCCAAACGGATAGAGCTTGTAGTG
This sequence comes from Pareas carinatus, assembly GCA_032468095.1. Classification (NCBI taxonomy): domain Eukaryota; kingdom Metazoa; phylum Chordata; class Lepidosauria; order Squamata; family Pareidae; genus Pareas; species Pareas carinatus. Next base: position 38,890 of record JANHFO010002307.1, on the reverse strand, counting down.
GGACCATGTAATGCTATCTTTGTCAAATTGATGAAAGCAGCAGGAGCCCGAGGACATCCGTGCCTATCTTCCAAAATGCAGAAAAATTATATCATGATATGATAATTAACAACCTATTTAAGTATGTATTGGATAACATGACAATTACTGACCCAAAAATTGCACTCAGACAGTGTCTTGCAAGCAGACTGATGAGATATACAGGATTGAATGTGGAAGATTTATACTAGGACTACTAATCTTCAGTGCTTTTACTATGACTTGAATAAAGCAGGGAACAGAATTGAGTGGAATAACGAATAGCTTAAATGACAGAAATAAAAATTAGAATTTTCTTGATGCAGATATATGAGAGGTAACAAAAAAAATAATATAAAGGCAAAGCCATTCAATTAGGAAAGAAAAATCCTAGGTACACGCATATTGCCAGTGGCTATGTGATAATAAACATCTTAAAATAGCAGTCAATTGCATGTTGAATATAATTCAGCAGTTTGATGCTGTTGCAGAAAAGAACAAACACACAAATGTATGTTACGTAGAAATGGAAGATTAGACAGCTTTAACTGAGACAATTAAGTCAAGCATTGACAAGCATTGACAAGCATTTGTCAACTGTTGCTAAGAATACTACATGGATGTGTTCACGAAATCCCCAGGATTCAATGTTGACTTGAAGATAAATTTACATATAAGTATCTAAACTAGGAAAACAATATGTAAATTGCAAGCCATCCTAGTATAATCAGCATCTCATATAATACAATGAGAAGTAGAATTAGATGGAGTCATCTAAACTAAAATATTATTTTAGTTCAAATTAAAATGTTATTTTATGCTACACCAACAAAAATATTGTTCTCAAATCATGAGAAGTAACAGCTCCATTTTATTTTGCTTTGGTCAAATCACAGCACAAAAGCCATGTCCAATTCTGGCCAACACAGTTCAGAAAGGATTCAAGGAAACTAGAACACGTTTGAGAAATAGCAACAAGGAAGTTCAAGGGTTTGTAAACTAAGCCTCATGAGTAAAGGGAGAAGCAGATGGACTTGTATAAGCTTGAAAAGAAAATAGTTAGGGGCATATGAAAGCATTTTCCATACCTGAAAGGATGTCATGCAGAAGAAGGTCAAGACCTGTTTTCTATCATTCCACAGTGCAGTAGATAGAATTATGGATTCACATTCTAGGGAATCAGATTCATCTTCAATGTTATAAAAAGTAAGAGTAGATTATCAAGAAAGGTGTAGATATCCCTTCAGTGGTTGTGTTGAAGAAGGAACCAGATAGTTAGTTCCCTGTTGGGGATGCTTGAATTTGGGCTCTTACACTTAGCAGAGGGATGAAGTCAATAGTTTAAATGGCTCCATCTAATTCTACTTTTCCTTGTATTATATGAGACATGTTGATTATACTATGATGGCATGCAATTTACATATTGTTTTCCTAATTTAATTACCTATATGTAAATTCATTTTCAACTCAACTTTGAATCCTGGGGATTTTGTGAAAAAAATCCATGTAGTATTCTTGGCAGTAGTTGTCAAATGGTTATCCTTGTCACCTTGTACAATGTTTCCTTGACTTGATTATCTCAGTTACACTTGACTAGCTTTCCATTTCTATGACATATGTTTGTGTGTTTGTCTCTCTCTCTGTGTGTATAGCAGAAACAAAAAAATCAATTAGAGGTAGACCTACGTATGCTTAACAAAGTCAAAGTCTCAATGATGAAAAGTATACAGTGGTAGATATAAATAAAAGGCCTTTAATTTTTCTCTTAATGGTACAAGAACCCAATTCCTAATGGTTATACAGACTTAAAATGTCAGGAATATAATATTTAGTGTGCCTATTTGTGCATATATATGCAGAAAAATTCTGTTGTTAGTCCAGATCATATATTTCCTGCTTTAGGAATAGAGATCATTTTTCTGAGCAACCTTGGTCAATGCTTTAAGAACCTCAATAAACAAAGGAATCTAGATTTTATGTAAACTCTTTTTTCTTGTGATGCTTTTGAAAAGGGTAGATTTAGTACCAGTTTTAAAGGTAAACACAGATTACTGATCAGTTTAGATATACCCACAGATACCTTGAAGGAATTCCTTTCAGAGTGTGTATTATGGCCCTTACATTTAAGTGCTGTGTTCTAGGAAATAGTGAAGCTGTACAATAAATCTACTTCAGGACAATGTAATTTTCTTTTGTTCTGCACTGGGACTGAGATTTCCTGTAGGATCTCAGAATTTGATAGAAACCTCAGTGCAAAACAACATTTCAGACTGTTCCTCCTTTTATTAAACAAACAGCTTCTAATTTCACTTCCAGTCACCTTCCACAGCAAGGTTATTTACGCTCCTGACTTAGCTACTAATAAGAATCAGAGAAGTTTTGCCTGACATCGAAAATACATGTAATAGATGGAGTTTCCTTTACTAAAGAGTGCAATTTCTCTAACCATATAGTTGCTGGCAAGGCATGCTTGTAGTGTAGCTTATGTGTTCTCTTGTGCTTCTAAATAGTAGCATCTAGAATAAAGAAGAAGCTTCTATGTCAGCCAGATTGGATCATGGCTTTTCTTTGAGTTATAACACCTTTAATTTTCCATAATCTTCATTTCCTGATGGATCATCCCTGAAGTATTGATTTTCTCCCACAATGTACCCTTCTTTTCATTTTCACACTCTTCTCCAGATCGTGTTCTTCGCCACTTCATGATCCCAACAATAAAAACAAAGGTCCAGTGGTATAATACTGTCCATTTCATTTCAGAATTACCAGTTATTGTTGCTCTTTACTAAAGCCATTAATTAATTTTCAGCAGCCAGAACTTTTCTAGAACTTTCTGAACTACCAGTCATTACATCTCCATTCCTGTTCTTTCTCCCAGTTCTTTTTCACAATTTGCTAATTTTGAGACTCCATCTTTGATGCCATCTTTTATATGGGCACTAAAATTGCCTTCATCTTTTATATGGCCACTAAAATTATAGCTGCCCTAGGAATTCAGGGTACACATCTAAATGCTCATATTTTGTTTGCGAAGAAAACCTTTTGACTATGCTACTAGAATCCAGAAATGTGTATTATTAAAAAGAATGTTATTTGCAGAGAATGGTACTAGGAAATTTAATTTAACCATTAAGCCAAATTGTCTGAATATGAGCAAGTCCTAATGGATGAATCTGCATGGATGAGGACAATTTCAAAAAAATGAAAACATAACAGAAAATAAAGCAATATACCTACAAAATGTTATTAAATGGGAAAAATTCAAGTCATGTTAAAAAAATTCCTCTAGCTTTTTTACTTCTAAAGATGATGCAACACCTTTAAAAATGCTAACCTTTGTAGACAAAAACCCTGCCCTTATGTTTGCACTGACTCCAAAGTGCAAGAAACTTGAATCTCACAATACACTGCCTTGAGGATCATTCAGCCATTTTAAAGCCATGTTAACTTATAGCAAAATCCTGTCAATGTCTATTCATATAATATGTAAAGGATCTTGCTCTCAAATACATGTGCCCTAATGTATCTTGAACAGCTTTTTCAAATGTGATGATTTTCAGACATGTTGAACATTAAGTTCCATTAAGTTCCCCAACCCAACATAACTGTAAGAGCAGGACAACAGTGTAACCAATTATCTTGGTCAGTGGGGATACCTTTTGCTGGATAGCGTCAAGCAGAAGCTACTTAGCGCCCTGTCAGGGCCAATTTAATTTAGATTCATGCACTAAATGATGATTTGTTCACTTATCATAGAATGTCTCCTTCCGCACCTATTGTTTTAAATCAGAATAGGTGGACATAATATGAAGGATTAATTTCAATTGAGCTCACTTCAATGACTAAGGTTACAATTCCATTTTACTCAACAGTAATCCTATTAGTCACAGAAGAAGATGCTGATATTTGGAAAAACAGAAGGCCATCTAGAAAGAGGTTGGCAGAAAGCAAGAAGATAGATACCATTACCGAAGACTCAAATTTAAGCTTACAAGAACCCTAATAAGCAGAACCGAGATACAATTTGAGCAAAATATTAACCATCGAGTCACAAAGAATCAGAAGCAACTGAGCACTTAATTCAATGGAACTTAGATTTCCTGAATAGAAGGACTGCAAGAATTAGTATTTAAGAAATGCAGGTAAAATAAGCAATGCTTAAAATAGTCTCTAAGGGAAAACTGCTTATCCAACTGTAAGCAAATCATGATAAGTTCTTTCCAATGCGTTGAAAAATTATTCCAATCTCATTAGAGCTACAGCAACTGCTTACTGATCCAGCCTATCATTTTTAGCTGCATTACAACTATTCCATTTAGCATTTAATGACCGAAATTAAAGTTAGCAATTAAGACAAGTGCCTTGCCGAGTTACCTTCACAGACTCTTAGCTGCCAAGGGAAGAAAGTGGGGCCAGTTTTCCTTTTGAGGAAGTTCTCAGAATTGGTACTCTGGCAAATCATGTCTTTTTCCAGGAACTACAGGAGTGGGTCAGCTGGCTAATGACCTTGTTTGAAAAGTAAATACAACTTGTTGTGAGATAACCTGGAGGGGTGCAAGAATAATTTATGTTCAGAAACGTGCAGAGCAACATTGCTAAGGAGCCTGACTGAGGAAACAGAGAAACAGAGCCCCCCCCTTCGACACCAGATATATTAATTAAATCCTCAGAAGAAAACAATCTTAAGCTTCAAAAACCTCCAATAAATCATATAAATGTACGTTCCTTACTCAAAAAAGGATTTTTTTAAAAAAAAGGTAGTTAATCATATATCAGGGATCACACAAAGGACCACACACATTAAAATATTGAGGGAGAGAACAAGGCAAGTCAAGGCTGCTTCTTAAAAGAGCTTTTTGCCTCACCTAATAAACTTCTATTCAAAGAAAGAGTTTTATTTTGTGAAATATTGCCCTAATTCTAAACACATTCCTGAGTCTTAAATCAGATTGTTCCAAAAGGCTTTCATTTGGAGGAATGTAGTCAAAGTGAACATCCTAAATTGGGCACAATTACTTCGGTTTATTTTTAATAATCTAATATTACTTAGGTGATAAATAAAGTAATGGTTATACATTAGGTTGTACAATTATATATTATTTTTAAATTTATAGTCTGCCTCAAGCTAAATGAGGACTACCTGTACTGACTTCCATTATACTATTTAATATGCATACTACAGGAAATCCTTAACTTACAACTGCATTTTTACAACAAAATTTCCATTGCTAAGCAAGACAGTTGTTAAGTGAATTTTGCTCCATTTTACAGCTTGATTTTACCACAGTTGTTGTGAGTTGATGACTACCTGTATAACTCTAACATATACATTACGCTATTGAAATATGTGGGTGAAGACACTGATTTGGGGTTTTATTTCCATAAACGTAAAGGTCTAAACTAAAACTAAAACCACTGGTTACTCAGTCACTGACTACGAAAGTACATTCAAAAACACATGATTTTTCTGCATTAATGGCCATTTATTGATCCTTCAGGCACAGCCCTGGACTTTTTCATGACTGGCACGATTCTGGTTGAAGAGACAAAATCACCACTACTCGTGATCTCCAGTGAAACTCGAAATGTTCTCTTCAGGCATATGAGCACAGGTACAAAGGAGACGTTAGCTAAAGCTTTTTAGCTGCCATTTTAACTTGGTATGATTGGGCAGAATTAATGTGCTCTGGATTCCCTTGATTAAACAATGCCATTGATTGGGAGCCTGAAGCCATACCCTTTCTGCTGTGGTGCCAGCTTTTGAAATAATACCTTCCCAGAGATTTATGTAGCTCTCATGTTGAAGATGTTCCGAAAGTCCTTACAAAATGGACAATTGTCCTAGGCCTTGTTTTAAGATATTTGTGGAGCCCGAGTTGATTGATTGATGCTTGGTGTGTCCTATCACAAAGGTTCCCTTCATTTTTCAAGTCTCCAGATCTAATACGGGTAATCTTCAACTTGCAATCATTCATTCCAAATTACAATGACGCTGAAAAAAGTGACCAGTTTTCCCACTTATGACCATTGCAGCTTCCCATATATTCATGCTCAAAATCTGGGCATTTGGCAACTGGCATGTATTTATGACAGTTGCACTGTCTCAGAGTCATGTGATCACCATTTGTAACCTTCCCAGCCGACTTCCAATAAGCAAAGTCAATGGGGAAGCCAGATTCGTTTAACAACTGCATCATTCATTTAAGAACTGCAATGATTCACTTAACAACTGTGGCAAAAAGGGTGGTAAAATGGGACAAAAACATAACAACTGTCTTGTTTAGCCATGGAAATTTGAGGCTCAATTGAAGTCATAAATCAAGGATGATCTGTAAACAAAAAAATGCTTAAAGCAAGCCTTTGAGGCTGCTGCTTTATTTTTCAATTTGTTTGGTTAAATCTACGCAATTAAAAGAACAACCAGGTAAGACATAAAACTGGATGGGCACATTAATATTCAGAACAGCTACATTGGGGACCCAGGAGCTATAATTATGCTACCAGGAAATTAGAAATATGAAGGAAATCCTTAGGAGGAGTCTTAGATCTAGAGATTCACAGACAATCATTTTTCATCATGAAATATCTTGTGTTAATGGTATGTATGGTAATCAGATTATATCCCGCTGCAATCATAAATCAATTCCAAGAAGATCATAGGCAAGAACAATAACATCATAATAAGTAATAAACTATACAATACATACAGATCCCAAACAGTATCTGTTGCCTTTGAATAACTCAGATTTCAGCTGGTTTTGGAAGACAGAACATTATTTCTAGTTCCATTTCTGAGTTTATAACTCCCTTAAAGCCATGGATTTTGCAAGTTGTAAAAAGGTGCTTTATTTGTCTTCTGTATCACAAATGCTTATATTATAAGATGTGAGCAACAAGTTAATTGTCATACAATTAAGAGAATAGGTAATAGGAAAAATGGGAAAGTAATATATTACCTTTTCATCTTTCCTATTACCTTTTACGTATTCTCTTAATTGTATGACAATTAACTTGTTGCTTACATCTTACAATATAAAATAGTTGTTCATTTAGTACGCCTATTTTGACTTGTAGATTATTAGTATCCTACAACTGTTCTAAAACTATCACAAAAATGTACCGTATCACCAAAATATATCATATGGCATGAGGAAGGTGTTTTGTGACATGATGAAATGTATTTTATGATTGTGATTGCATTCATGATTAAGATTTGCATGCTGCCTGCACCTGTGAATGAGGCTTGGCATGTTTACATGGCCCAGTTGCTGGAATGTTGCGGATTAGTGCTGTTTCGCGGACCGAGGGCTAGGGATCCCTAGACTAGAAGACCTCCAAGTTGTCTTTCAACTCTATTGCTGCTGCTGCTGTTGTTGTTATTCTATATCAGATGCTCAAAAGTGTATGGCTTTTAATAAAATTGGTGAATCGCAACAGGTGCTTCCAGTTTTCTGCTGCCTTAGACTAACCAAGGTCTTCTCTGATATTAGAAGCTGAGCTGTCATTGAAAATTTTGTTGTTGTTGTTTAGTCACTAAGTCATGTCTGACACTTCACGATTCCCCTGGACCATAGCACACCAGGCGCTCCCCCCCCCAGTTCTTTACTGTCTCCCAGAGACTGTCCAAATTCATGTTCATTGCGTCAAACTGAAATATTACTTTTCAATAAATGAATGGATAACACAGAGTGTTCCATATTCCACAAGTTACCGTATTTTTTGGACTATTAGACGCACTTCCCCCCCCCCAAAAGGGGGGGGGAAGTGTATGCATCTAATAAAGGTGAATACTCACCCCGCTGCTTGGACTGGAGCGTTCCCGGCACCCCGCGGGGGGGGATCGCTCCGCGGGACGCCGGGAATGCCCCGTCTTATGATCCGGAGCGTCCTATAGGCCGAAAAATATGGTAATTCATCAAATTCTGTCAATCCATTTTCAAATCCTTCTGTTTTTAAATCTTTATCATTTCTAGTTTTCAATTGTAGATACGACCACCATGTCCCTGGGATCTTGAGGTGACTCCATTGTGGCTGCTAACATATGACTGACTAAGGTTATTTTCGGATACAATCATATTTGAACAGTTGCTAATCTTTAATTGAGTACTCCTGTAAAGTTCAAGGAAAGCCAAGGTCTAGGATTGTAATTCTCTTTCTCCATAAATCTGAAATATTTCTCTTTTTGTGCTGGTAAGTGTTTTACCAAAAAAGAGCTGTATTTCATCCTTACAGAAGATTAATGAAGACATAAAGAAACAAGTACAACTCAAATCTAGAATCTTCCTTAAACTCCCCTCCTCCTGAGTAAACCTGCCTGCTAACTATATTATCACTACTTTTTCATCTGGGAGAAATACAAAAGTAGAAGTATTTTTATGGATTATGAGTTAAAACAAATGATTTTTAAAGTAGATTAACTACTGTACATTGTGTTCAGTTCCATTTGAATACCTGTTTTTCAATATTACGAAGAAGCAAAGTTGGACTGCTGGGTGACATTTCAAAATCGTGTTCTGGCCAAACATCCTGGTTCTTTAGGAAAGCTTGTGAATTCCCTGTAGAATTCAATGCCTCTTGATCTGGTACTTGGGTTCGTTTCTTCAAGATGTCTTTGGGGACTGAACATTCTTCTAAAATCACCATCCCCTACACAATAGTAAATGCACAATCAGACTGATAATCAGAGTCACCTTGTAGGGGGAGATGGGTGGCATAAAAATTAAATTTATTTAAAATAAATAAAAACTAATAAAAATCTGAAACACAATAGTTAAGCTTCCCAAAATATTAACTGAAAGCTTCACAGAAAAACTGGGACCTTGCTGGAGGCAGAACAGTGATACCAAATAGCTTCTTATTTAATTGTATTAACTAAAATAGCAGGAAATAATTATAATGTACTCTATATATCAATTGCACTAAATAATTATCTTAGTTCTGTTCAAACTTCAAAAACAATCAGTCTTCAATATGGATCTTAAAGGGCTTAATCAAATAACCTGTTCCTTACATAGAAGTCTTATTATATTTTAAATTATTTTTCATAGGATTGCCTATATTTAAATTGTAAGAATTCACCAATGCCTTTCTCACTGATTTACATGCATGTTTATACCTCTTTTTATAGTCACTATCCTTAGTGGTCAGTACACATGCATTCAAGATAAGCCTTTGTCACTGCACCTTTTTCCTGGGACAATTTAAGTGGGAAAAGTTATTTATTTGGCAATCATACTTCTAGTAAAAAGCAGAGTCTTTCAGTTAAACTCAACTCCTAGAAACGTTATGGATGTATCCATGCAGTTTTCTTGTCCACAGAAATAGTTTTCCACTGCCTTCTTCTGAGATGTTTTTCAACAACTCAAGTCTAGTATACAGTGGCTGATTTACACTGGAGTGTCTCACCAAAGAACTAATCAGGCCTCAAGCTCATTTGCTTCTGAGCCAGATAAAATCAGCCAGACAAGGACAGACTATTCTACCTGGGATTTATTTTAGTTTTTATTTTTTGTTTGGTGATATACAGTGCTCAGCATAAATGAGTACACCCCAACGGATTTGTAAGAAAACTTTCCCTTCCCATTTCATGCTGTCAGCAATGGCACCATATGAAAGAGAAATGTCACAAGACCTGAGAAAGAAAATAATTTCTTTACAAGAAAGAAGATCAAGGTTGACTTATCAGTCAGAATAGCAAAAAATACAAAAATGGAACAAAAATGGAACTGCAGCCATCTCACAGAGACATCCAGGCCATCCACAGAAGTTAACACCTTGGCAGGAGTGTTTTTTTGATGAGAAAGGCTGAAGAAAATCGCTATGCAAGTTCATTGCAGATAGCAAAGTAGTAGACAGCCAAACTGGAGTGATTGTTTCCTGTGACACAATACGGCATACACTGCAGAGGAATGGCATGCATTGGTGTCATCCATGAAGGAAGTCTCTCCTAAAGCCCATGCACAAAAAAGCCCACCTAGAATATGTCAGTGCCCATGCTAAAAAAGAAGACTACTGGGACACTGTACTCTGGAGTGATGAAACCAAGATAAATGTTTTTGGAACTGATGGCTTCAAAAATGTATGGCGTCCCAAAGGTGTGGAGTATAAAGAAAAATGCACGGTGCCTACAGTGAAATATGGTGGTGGCATTACCCTTCTGTGGGGCTGCATGAGTGCTGCTGGTGTCGGGGAGCTGCATTTCACTGATGGCATCATGAATTCACAGATGTACTGCTCTATATTGAAAGAGGAGTTACCATCACTCCTTGTCCTTGGTCATCATGCACTTTTTTAACATGACTGGCCCAAAACACACATCTGAAGCCACTGTTGCATTTCTGAAGAAGAACAGGGTGAAAGTGATTCAGTGGCCAAGTATGTCTCCTGCTCTGAATCCAATCGAACACCTGTGGGGAATTCTGAAGAGATAAGTTGAGCATCACTCTCCATCTAGCATCTGGGCTTTAAAAGAGGTCATTCTTGAAGAATAGAAAAGATGATAGATGTTGCAATATGTTGCCAAATTGTTCATTTCATGCCTAGAAGACTTGGTGCTGTCCTTACAAATCATGAAGGTCATACAACATACTAGATGTAGTTTTTGTTGTAGGGTGTATTCATTTTTGCATCAACTAATTTGAGTAAAACTGAAGATTTTGTAATCTAAGTTATTCACCTTACTTTCATGTAATGAGTTAAACAAATGTTCTATAAAACTCACTTTTATCACCGTTTTGGAAATTGTTCTTGGGTTCATTGAGATAGTGATTGAAATCTTATTTTTCAAAGGGGATGTACTCATTTATGCTGTGCACTGTACAGTAATATTCAAACTTCTTCTCTCACTATCAGGAAAAAGATAGAAACCCTGGCAAGAAAACTTTCTCCCTAGTCCTCCTCTGGACAGTGAACATTAATATGTATAGTAGACTTATATAAATATTTATTAAAAGTATCAATGACTTGTTTTTTAAAATCCTGCCATATGTTAAGTTACAATAAGTTAAAAACAGAAAACCTAAATTTAGCGTAATAGTTAAGAACCAAAAAATGGAAGGTGCTTTGGTCTTTTGTTCTGTTCCTCCATATTTATACATTATCCATTATTTTCTATCAAGTACTCCAGAGGGGAAAAAACCTATAATCAGTGCAATTTTAGCAACTAAACTAAACATAAAACTAAAACTTTATAACTTTTCAAGGGCTGCATTACTATACAAGTTGTTCCTTATCCAGGCTATATGAATGTACCTAAGGACTTCTATTAAGCTTTGAACAGGAGAGATGATTGTGAATAATGTTTACCGCCATCAAAATCAATACCTAGATTTCAGGCAACACTTTCATTTGCCATTTTAGATTTCTCAGAACATTTCTATATAGAGTTTGTGGAATGCATAGAAAATACACTTCTACAAATTTTGGATAATTATCGACCTCTGCAATAATATGTGCTGCCGTGTTTCCCCGAAAATAAGACACCCTCTGAAAATAAGACCTACCTACATTTTTGCCTCTCGGAGGAATATAAGGCATCCCCCGAAAATAAGACCTCCCCGAAAATATTATTTTCGAGAGATGCCTTATTTTCTGGGAAACACGGTAGATCACCCACCCCCAAATAATTGGTGTGGCACCATTCTCATGGATATATCACATTTTGCAGAAAAGATATGGAGAATAATTGCACAACTCTCGCATAATTTTGAATTATTTTGATGCAATTTTGACCTGAAGCTGTATCTGGGAACTGGAGTCAATTAATACTCAGGACTTAATTTTCTTTTATTATTGACCAAATTTTGGTAAAATACAGCTACTTTCATTTCCGAGACTTTCTCCTTGTAGAGCAGTGATACCTATCAAAACTTTAACATGGTGTTTTGAATATATACTTATAATTAATTAATAATACCTTGGTGGAGCGAATCTGTCTGTGAAGGTCAGTAAGTTGTTGAATTTTGTATTCTAGCTCAGAAATCTGATCCTGAAGCCATGTCCACTGACAGCCAACTCTAGCTCTTTCTATCAACCATTTCCAATCAGATCTACAGTTACTGAGAAGATAGAACATTGATTAGTCAACAAAGATGATTCTCATTTTATAAAAAATAATTTGTATATTCTGAATCTTTATTAAAAAAACAAAAGTTTTTAAATAAATTAACTGTACCAGATGCTTATTTTTTAAAATTCTGTAAGACTCATGAGTTTTCACATTTAAGAGTAACACATTTGAGCTTATGCCCACAGAAGACCCAAACTATATATGTATCAAATATAAATCATATGAATTACTAGAAGAAAAAGTAAAGGGTGCAGAAGCAACTCTAATCACTCGGAAACTCAATGAACAAAGCAAGAATCCCCAACATAAACAAGAAGACTATCCCAAAATTAAACACAATAGGGAGCAAACAGCTACTAAAAAAATGATTCCATGTATGAACCTAAAGACAAAGGTCAATGGAAACATGTCACTTTTAGAAGAAAACAGCAACCAAGAGCAAAGCCCCTACTATCTACCTTAAATACTCAAGTGAAACCCCTCTGGAACTGAACAATTATTTTCATAGCCTCCCCCTGGAAGAAAATATGCAGACTCCTATAAAAGAGCAGTCATTGGTTGTTTCTAAAAAAGAGATACAACCCAGGATTCCCGTGACAGGAAAAATAGTATCCCAGACTTCCTTGGAGTAAAAAAGGGGAATATTGGTGATAGGAGATTCAATTCCTTGGGGAACAGAAACTATAGATGGCTGACTGAACAGTCAATCTAGGGAGGTATGCCCACAGAAGACCCAAACAGCAAAAACCAAAGATGTTACTGAGAATCTTACTAAAAATCTTACTACCCCTTTCTTCTCCTTCACGTGGTGATCAATGACACAACAATGAATCTAAAAACAATAACAAGAGATTATGGATAGCTAGGAAAAAAGTTAAAGAACTAGGAGCACACATGATATCTTCATCTATACCTCCAACAAAATGCCAACATCCAATGAGGAAGCAAAAGATTTTAGAAACAAACCACTGGATTAAAAACTGGTGTTGTCAAGAGAATTTTGGTTTCCTAGACAATAAAGTCGAGGGGAGGGCAATCTTCAAGACCTTTAGAACCTAATTCCAAGCAAAAACCACTAGATAACCAATCATATAAGAGGTGGGGAGTAGAGAGAAAGAAGAAGAAAAAAAAGGAAAAACACAATGAAGTAGAGAGTGATGGAAAGGATGGAAAAGCTAGTTACAAAGTAGAAGATATAAGAAATATACCCCCAAATATGAGAAGTATACCAAGACTCATAAAGGACTTAAAAGTCTGTATACAAATGCTCAAAGTTTATGGAACAAACAGGGTAAACCTGAAATACTAGTACAGGAAGGTAGATACGATATAGTTGCCATTACTGAAATATGGTGGAATGAAACTCATGACTGGAATTTACTGATGGAAGGATACAAACTATTCAAAAGAAACATGCCTAACAAAAGAGAAGGTAGAGTTGCATTATATGTTTTATTTATTTATCTATTTATCTAGAAAATTATATTGCCGCCTACTTGCTTGTGGTGACACAAGAAAGCTTATAAAATAAAAACATAATATAAAAGAAAAATAATAAATAAAAATAATAAAATAATAACCCACACCACACCACACCACCCCAGCAACAACACACACTCATACCAGTCATTAAATGGGCTCCATCCCAATCTAGGTTCCTCAGGCCCAATGCCAGAACCATATCTTAAGGGCCTTCCATTACAGTGTCAAAGTGGGGACCAGTCTTATTTCCAGAGGGACGATGTTCCAGAGGGAGGAAGTCACCATGGAGAAGGCCCTTTTTCTGGGTTCCACCAGATGTATCTCCTTAGGGGATGGGACCTGCAACATTCCTTGCCTCCCCACTCTAGTGTGTCGGGTGGATGTGACCAGTAAGAGATGGTTTCTCAAATAATCTGACCCCAAGCCATGAAGAGCTTTAAAGGTAATAAATAATACTTTGAATTGCACCCAGAAGCAAATCAGCAACCTATGCAGCTCCCGCAGATGTGAAGATCTGCACAAAATCATGTGGGCTGCTGCATTTTGCACCAACTGGAGCTTCCCGATGCTTTTCAAAGGCAGTCCCATGTAGAGTGTGTTGCAATAGTTGACGGGAGGGGACTAGGGCATGAATGACTGTAAGTAGGAACTGTTGGCCCATGAAAGGGCATAACTGGTGCACCACCTGCAGCTGTGCAAAGAGCTTCCTGGCCATTACTGTCACCTGCTTTTTAACCAGGAGTCCCAAATCCAGGAGAACCCCCATTTTATGCACTCAATCTATTTGGGGAAATGCCATCCCATCCAAGACCAAAGGTGGCAATTCTCCATGGACCAAAGTCCCCCAGATCCAAATCCAGAGCTACTTGATCTTGCCAGGGTTCAGTTTCAACTCGTTGCTCCTTATCCAACCCCTAACAGACACCAGGCACTGCAAGAGGGAAGTCAAGGTATCATCATAGGCTGAGACATACAGTTGTATCATCACCATATTGATGAAATCTTAGTCCATGGTGACGAATGATCTCACCCAACAGCTTCATGTAGATGCTGAATTGGAAGGAGAGAGTATCGAACCTTGCGGGACCCTGCAAAGCAGTGGATGAAGGCTGGATCTCTCGCCTCCTATTTACACAGACTGAGAGCAGTCACAGAGGAAGGAAGTGAACCAGGATAGCACAAAGCCCCCCCACGCTCCCAACCCCCGAAGCCATTCCAGAAGGATACCATGGTTGATGATATTGAAAGCTGCTGAGAGCTCAAGTAGAACAAAGATGGATGTACTACTCCCATCCTGCTCCCACCAGAGATCATCAAAAAGCACGAACAATGGACTTCCGTTTCTGGGTCGGCTCCAAAGAAGAGGCGACCATCGAACCAGCCGCCGAAATCTTGAGTTTTTGCCATGCGGGGATACTTAAGGTGTCAAGTGTAGCCCCAGAGAGGAGCACGAAGAAGGAGGCTTGGTGGGGATCCTGGGGCAGAGAGCAAACTGCCTGAAGAAGCCCATTTTCTCCTTTTCTCCCGCTCAGTAAGACGGTGTGTTCAACACCATTAAGGAAAAGGCCGGGACGGCAAGAATATAAAATACTCACTGAAGCAACGGGAGGAGGAACACCAGAAGAACAATGCTGGGGTATGAATCAGTTTAAAACCTATGGTCAGTTAAGAAGAAAGAACTAAAAGGTACTCCCACTTTAATTCTGTTGGATTGGGGAGGTTTTGAAATATACTTAACAAAATATTCCCAAGCAACTAAAAAAGCGGCAAAAAGACACTAAGGGAAAGACTTTTTTATGGAGGAAATGGTGGATAAGGCATAAAACAAAAGAATTACCTCCAGGACTAAAAAAAAAATTGCCCCGAAAATAAACGGAAATCAATTGAACTAAAATTTAATTAAAGTTTTAACTCATTTCCTTCTATAAAACTTTGTGATTCAAATTGCGAGAGGTGCTAGTGGAAGAAG
>JANHFO010002307.1:9782-23254 GCA_032468095.1 Pareas carinatus | reverse complement strand
AATTGGTTCAGTACTTTCCGGGATCACCTACCAGACACAAACGGGTAAAACGGGCTCCTTTTTTATATATATAGATTAAAAATAAATTACACCAAGATATTCATGAATCTTTAAGGAATCATCCGTATGATTGCTGAATGGTGTAATCACATTCTAGAGAGGTCACCTCTAAAAAAAATATACCTGAAATGTATCTCCTATTGTTATGTCAAAATAAAATATGATAATACCCACGAAGTTAACAACCAGAAAGGAACTTCTATATAATCAAAGGTCAAATTCTAAGTTGTATTTATATTGCTCCAAGAAGACAAATGCATCAATATGTGTGAGCATGAGTCCGTTCATGTGAACTCTTTACAAAATAAGGTATTCTAGAGTCAAACCAAGATAACAAGGCAAAGGATTCATGAGAATTGAACAGGTATATAAAACTCACTTAACAATCTTGCCTAAGATGAGATGTATTATATTTTCACTAATCTTGTAATTATAAGGTACACTCTTCACATATTAATGTATGCACATTTTATGAAAATCTCTACCTTTTGACTTCTTTTTTGATGAGGCAGCCATATCAGAAAATAAGAAGCATTAGATGAGCAACATAGCATAACTTTCTCCAGCCTGGTATATCTGTTGTGTAGAAATTATGACTATTCCAAGTGCCAGCATATTTGGAAGCACCAGTCTGGAGAAAGTTTCTAAGAGAGGCATTTTAGAAAATAGAACTGGAGGACTTCCGATTTGCATCGCAACGTATGGGCTGAAGAAACCAAAGCTCCGGTTTCCAAGTCCAATTTCTTCTTGTTTGGGGACCCCAAGGGGTTTAAAAGTCAACCATAGAGGCGATGAAGAGAAGAGATACTTCAGAAGCCCAGACCAGAAGGCGAATGAACTGAAAAACTCTTCAGACAATCAAGAGAAAGACTGCCTAGGCAGCCGAAGTTGGAGACAGCTGTGGGGAAAAAACAGGCTGCAGGAGAGCTGCAGAACAGCTGATCACCAGCTACATGTTGAAATCTGTTGAAATTTCAAATAAGAAAGACTTTTAAAACTTTTATGAGAAAAAAACTGAAATAATTTTTCGATTAAAAAGAAAACATAGCAGAGATAGAAAAAAGAGAGAAAGACATCTAGTGGTGAGAAGATGCACTATAATTATATTGTAACCTTGGGAAACATCTGTTAGAAACAAAACATAGCTGATTCTCATAACAATATTTAGTTTCAGCCAAAATACTGAAACAAAGAAATGGAAACCGCAATACAACTTATTAAAGAATTAAGACAATGGGTTTGTGAAGAAGGAATAGAAATGAATCTTGATGGACAAATTATTTTTAACACAGATAAGAAAATACAAATTATGGAAAATAAACCAGAAAAAACTGATAAGACACTTCCAAGGAATACAAAATACATGAGGAGGAATAAACTGCTCAGGAACTTTTATAGAAGACTTTAAAAAAAGCCAGTGAGAGATGAGAAACTGAGAAGAGTAAGAAATGAATTATTCGTACACAAGGACAAGGAGACTGAAAAGTTGAAACAAACTTTTAAAAGAACAAGAAAAAAACAAAGATAAAGTTATTTTCTGATGACTAACCTAAAAGTTAAAAAAATAAATTACTGAGAGTTAACCCCAGAGGGTCTTAATTAATTGGGACAATGGTGAAATTTGTGGAGTAAAAGAAGTACATTGTAGACAAGATAGAGAGAAACAAAAATGGATGGTTACTGTGTATAGTAAACAAAAATTTACTCAAAGAGATATTGGATAAAATGAAAAAAATAAATATATACTTGATTAGAAAGAATATTGAGAAAATAGAGAGAGAGTAAAAAATTGAACTTTAAATGAAATTGTTTTAAATATGGGATTTATTTTATCAACAGTATGAGAAATAATTTTTAAAATATAAAAAACTGAAGAGAAAAATGAGAAATGTACAGATTTTAAATATGAATCCTAAATAGTATAAGAAATAGTTTTTAAATTGTAAAATCTATGTTTGTTTAGAGAAGTATATTGACTGTAAATTTGAATTTTAAATGAAATGATTTTAATGTTGGTATTTAATATATTAAGGATATGTGGAAAAATGATTCCAATGTTAAGATCTATGCTACTGTGTTTCCCTGAAAATAAGACATCCTCCGAAAATAAGACCTACTTACATTTTTGCCTCTCGCTGAAATATAAGGCACCCCCTGAAAATAAGACCTCCCCAAAAATATTATTTTCGAAGGATGCCTTACTTTCGGGGAAACACGATAGATCGCCCACACACCCCCAAATAACACCCGGCCCTGGATGCTCCTTACCTGATTTGAGAGGGCTGCAAATAAATCGGGTAGGCTGAAAACTGCAGCGCTTCAAATTTGCGCACTTGCAGGCTGCTAGGAGGCGCCAGCTACCCGAAATGCTTCCAAAGTGTCTCCCAGCTGGCTGAAAGTGCATGAATTCGCAGCGTTGCAGTTTTCAACCCACCCGAATTCTTTGCAAACCTCTCAAATCAGGTAAGGAGTGCCCGGGGCTGGGGGTTATTTGGGGGTGGGTGTGAGCGATCTACCATGTTTCCCAGAAAGTAAGGCGGCCTTCAAAAATAAGACCTAGTGTTCCTTTGGGAGCAAAAATTAATATAAGACCATGTCTTATTTTTGGGGAAACGCGGTATGTATGATAAGAGATATTGCATAAAATAATAAAATGTATATTGAATTAGAGAAAATATATAGATTTAAAATTTGAACTTTAAATGAAATATTTTCAACTCTGGGATTGACTTTATGAATAGCATGAGAAATAGCTTTTAAAATGCCAAAAATTATGTCTGATTAGAAAAATGAGTAATATATATAGATCTTAACCTGAATTTTAAATGAAATGTTTTTAATGTTGGGATCTATTTTATAAATGGTATGGAAATTAGTTTGTCTTTTAAGAGGGAGGGAATTGAAAATGTATGAACAGGTTATATACCCAGATAGCATGTTTGTTGGAAAAATGTACTTTTTAAATTATTGTGAAAAATAAAAAATATATCAAAAAAGAGAAAGAAAATAGAACTGGAATTTACAGAGGTGCAATTGAGTGGTTGCTCTTATAGTTCTATTCAGGCCATATATCTTTTTTTTTTTTTAAAGGACCTTTTGGGAATTTAACATTGTATATACCTGCAAATTGAATTGGCGCTGTCAGTTACATTCAACAAAAGAATGTCTATGGAGATTCTCCGTCATCCAGGTCATGGTTGTCCCAAAGATGCTTTTTCAAAAGGCAACTGGACTTCCTTTGTTTTTCCTGGAAGATGTTTCACTTCTCATCCAAGAACTGAAGAAGCTTCTTTGATGAGAAACAAAATGTCTTCCAGGAAAAACAAAGAAAGCCTTTTGAGAAAGCACCTATGGTTCAACCTTAAATCCAAATCACTCTTTTTCCTGATTGGATTGTTACCAGATGTGTGATTACATGAACTAATTTGTGCAAATAAATCCAACTTTAATACAGTTAATTCAGAATTACTTAATACACTCTCAATTGTCTTCAAACCTTTGGCTCAACTTTCAGTGATTCTGAATCTATATACTGCTAAAGAATCTTTCAACAAATCTTTCAACAAGGCAATAATGCACATATGGAACTATCCTTTTTGTTCCAAATGTCATTTTCTTTTACATAACTAATGCTTGCTTGATCTTATTAAGAAGGTTAGTTTTCCTGCAGTTACTCTTCTGCTTAGATTTTAGAGGGGAAATGTTTTATGTTTGTTTTATTTTTAAAAGAAACGACTTTAAATATCATTAAACCTTCCCTTTCAACATAGTTCAGCTTTGCACAGTCCTTTCTATCTTTCATTTTGCTGCATCCTTTAATATGTCCTGGCAGTCAGTTGGCAAATACGAGGCATTTTCTAAAGAGTAAATCATTAACCTACTGAAGTCAATGACAAAGGTCCCATTGACTTCTCTGGGATAAAAACTTGGATGTCAGTCAAAAGCAAGTCTGTCTTTCTAAAACTGGCTTATAGTTTTGAGGGAAGGTCAACACCCACCAATGAATGTCTACACACCAAATACTGCAAGAATTACATTTTTCAAACTTAGACAAAATGCTACTCTGTTCAGACTGAATGGTAGGTCTGAACTGATGGTGCAATGCAGGCAACTGTGAATGAATCATAAGATATATGCAAATCCAGTGAACATGTTCTTTGTAATGGATTTGATGAAAAAGATGTGCAATGGAGAGCAACATCAGTTCTCAATCACATAATTATCCAACTGCTAAAATATTCCTACAGTTGCTTGGCTACTTGGTGCTACATGTGTAGAAAATTTGATGGAAAATATCCTCTGATTAAGAGGGCTCCCCACCTATCTCACAACTTCAGATTTCTGAATTTGTGTGTGTGTAATTCTACTTTTTATGTAAAACAGCTGCTTGGAGAATATAGTACATACAATGTAAAATCTTAGGCCCTGAGGACACCTCAGAGGACTTCTAACTTAATCCCCTGCTCAAGGCAGGAGATCTTATACCAGTGATGGCAAACCTATGGCATGTATGCCCCAGTGTACACGCACAGCCTTCTCTACTGGCATGCGAGCCAAGTTGCCCCAGCATTGTCCCAGAGCATGCTCAGAAAGGAGTACTGGCACCAGGCAGTGATGTCACGGGGCCATGCACATGCTCAGAAAGAGAGTAGCGGCACGAAGCAATGATGTCGTGAGCTGCGGCTCATTAGTCATGACTTGTCTGGACACTCAGTGTTTAAAAGGTTAGCCATCACTGCCTTATACCATCCCAACCAAATTGTTATCTAGTGTATTTTTGAAAACCTCCAGTGTTGGAGCACCCATAACCCCAGGAGGCAATTTATTCCATTGATTAATAGTTCACACTATGATTTCTAATCATCCCTGTTGCCATTGTACATGTCTAAATTACTTCCATACATTGCACTAAGCTATTGTTTAACCATAGCCTAACATACAAATACACAATTTGTATTAATTGTAGTAATATATAAACCACAGTTAAGTTCACATAACTTAAAGAAAGCTTTTAAAAAATCCCATTAGTGCTTATCCCAAAATATAAAGTGAACCTAGCCAATGTATATAAAGTGTAAGAAGACTAAACAGCTGATCTTCTGCAAGATAGTGATAAAAGAGACTGCTCTACTTCCTACAGGGAAGAAAGATGCCAGAGAGTTGGAAGAAGGCCAATATATCACTAATGGCTAAAGAAGGACAAGATTTGATTTTAACAAGACAGCATCCAATCTGGTCGGTCATCGGGACCAGAATTTAATTTAATTTAATTTAATAGTTAGATTTATAGACCGCCCTTTTCCATGCAACAGACTCAGAAGTCTAGTCTTCCAAGCTTTTGGACTCGTGCTACAGCCCATCGTCAGGAAACTTCTCTGGTGAGAAGTTCTGGTGAGACAGAAGTTCCCTGAAGATGGGTTCCAGCAAGATTCCAAAAGCTTGGAAGACTAGACTTTTGGTCCCGATAACCGGCCCAAATTGGATCCTGAAACATTATCCTGGGACATGTATATTTGCTTTCTTTTGTTTGACAAGCCACTATGGGTGGTTGTCATTACTGAATAATGAGTACAAGTTGTTTGCAACTTTTCTAGCAGATAGATGGAAAAACTTTTTGCAAGGATTTATTCATGAAGATCAATGTGGGTTTTTGCCTACTAGAGAGTCAATGGACAATGCTAGCAATGTGTTGCAAATTTTGGGATATTTTGAGCAACATAATGAAAAACAAGGTGCACTGATTTTTTTTTAAATGCTGAGAAGGCCTTTGACACTTTGAAGTGGGGTTTCTAGTTCAAGGTTTTGGAAAGTATGAATTTTGGAGAGAACTTTATAAAATGGGTAAGATCTTTCACAGACAGCACAAATTGTTAATAGAAATCTAACAAAACCCTGTCAGATACAAAAAGAAACATGATAGGGATGTCCATTGTCTCCTCTCTTGTTTATTGAAATATTGAATAGAGCTATAAGACTAGATGAAATGATTATGGAATAAAAGATTTTAAAAGAAATTTGTAAGTTTAGGGCTTTTCCAGATGACTTGGTGTCATTTTTGAAAGATCCTTTAAACTGAAACATTAATAATCAAAATTTTAAAATTTCAGTGCATGAAGCCAGTTTCAAAATTAGTCAACAGAAGATGAAAATGAACCAAAAAAATTCAAAAATGTGAAAGTAGATCAAATAGAACTGATGAATAAATTGGGTTTTAAGATTGAGAGTAAAGTAAAATATCTGAATATTACTATGACAAATATGATTGTTTTGTTATTTCAAAACGACTATATTAAGGCATGGAATAAAGTTTTAAAATGTTAAGATGGGGGGGAAACTAAAATTGTCATTGCTGGGGAGAATTTCTGTGATAACAATACATACCTTATATACAATCAGGTACAGGTTATCTTCAACTTGCAACTATTCATTTAATGACTGTTCAAAGTTACAATGGCACTGAATAATGTGACTTATGACCAGTTCTCACACTTATGACCATTGCACCATCCCCACAGTCACAAACTCAGAGCGCATGGCAACTAGCATGAATTTACAATGGTTGCAGCATCCTGGGATTCTGAGATTTTCATTGTCTTAGGAAGCTTCTGATAAGCAAAATTAATGGGGGAAGCCAGATTCTTACAACTGCTATAAAAATTAGATGCCACTTCTTTGTATCTTTTTTCTTTCTGCTCTATTTTTTCCCTGTCTTACATTTTTACCTTTCTCTTTGATTTCTTCCCCCCCCTTATATTTGTTTGTATTAGGCTTGAAGATACTGTTGCTATAGCATAGTTCAGCTAAATGTAGAGTTAGTCTTCCTTGAGAGTCCCTATGGGTCTACCCCATAGGTGTCATAACAGAGCTAATTTTAAAAATAAAAAAAATATAAAAATGTTTTTTTTTAAACAAGCAAACATACATAATATTAAATATCGAAATAAAGAAGGGAAACATGAAGAATTACTTGTTCCCAAGTTTTTATGGCTCTCCAAAACTGTAGTAAAGAAGAAGTAGAGAGGACTAGAGAGTAGAGAGAAGTCGTGGTGGCACAGTGTTTAGAATGCAGTATTACAGGCTAATTCTCCTGACTGTTGATTGTCAGCAGTTCAGTTCTCACCGGCTCAAGGTTGACTCAGACTTACGTCCTTCTGAAGTCGATAAAATAAAGACCCAGATTGTTGGGGGCGACCTGCTGACTCTGTAAAATGGTTAGAGAAGGCTGTAAAGCACTGTAAAGCAATATATATGCCTAAGTACAATTGCTATTTCCTGAAGTGAATTCCAAAGAAGATGGACCATTACTGAGAACACTTGAGTCAATACTAAAGTTAATGATGTAGTCCTCAGCAAGCCCTTTTCTCAGATCTTACAAGACTGGCAGATGCAACTTGGAGAAAGTGCTCAGGGAGGTAACTGGGTACACATAGGACTTTCAAGGTGACAGCTTTGGACCAACAGTTGCATTCAGAAGCTAATTGGAAGCTAGTGCTTCTCTCACTGTAATGTATTCCATGGGTGAACCTCCATGCCCCCATAACTACACCAGCTGAAATTTCAGACGGTTTTCAAGAATCCTTCAGGTGACATTTCAATAGTCCAGCTGTAAGATAGCAAGAACATGAACGACTGGAGGTTCTCAGGAAAAGACTGGACAACCATTCCATTCATTGATATAAGGTCTCCTGCCATTGGGAGGGCATTGGATTAGAAACCTCCAAGATCACTTCCAGCCCTAGGATTCTATTATTCTAAAACTTCCTGATCCAGGAAAGACCGTAGCTGGAACAAAGCTCTAATTAAGAGGAGGATCTCATAGCCAGATTCTACATCAGGCCTATTAGGAACCGGGCCACACCAGGCCACACAGCCGAAGGTGAGCAGCAGGTGAGCAAGTGAAGCTTCATCTGTATTTACAGCCAATCCCCAGCCCTAGCATCACCACCTCAGTTTCACCTTGGATCATCAGGCATTAGATTCTCATAGGAGCATTAACTCTATTGTAAGCTGCACATGAGAGGGATCTAGGTTGTGCACTCTTCTTCTCCCCCCTCCACGATCCATGGAAAAATTGTATTCCATGAAGCTGATCCCTTGTGCCAAATAAGTTGGGAACCGCTGCTCTACATGCTATCAAGCAGGAGCTATGAGTCTAGGAAGTAGTATCAATTCAAGGGTATATGATACCCCTTAGGTAGCATTTACTGATAGTATCATTTGATTGATGCAGATGCTTGCATTTTCAGAATGATTCTGAAGGAGGGGAAACCTCTAAGCTTTGCACTGGCAACTTCTAAGCTTTAGCACCCTAAGCCATTGCATATTTGGCCTCAGTCTAAAGCCAGCCCTGCCTGGAGGACCCTTAAGATGCTGACCCATTTCATCACTAGCCCATCCAAAGTGAAGAATGCTGGGATGCAATAAGAGCAGAGAAGTAAGCTTGCTTCATCATTTTTAGCACCACAATATAGCTGGAATTTGAGCCCTTTCCCTTATTTGGTCAATTTTTTTTAATTTGTCTTATGCCAGTGACATTCTAGGTGTCTTTTCTGAAATGACCAGAAATAATTATGACAATAGAGGTTGTAATGATGACAAATTGTCCATAATGTCATAGAGATATGAAGAAACTAATATTATTGAAACTAATATATTATTATATTAGAATAATAAGAAACTAATGATATTATTATTAATAATTTTCTTTAAACATATTTTGCAACCACAGCTTTAACACTACATGGGACATTACAACATCTGTCCATCCTAGATCCTTGAGAAGAACTCAATAGAAGGATAAAAATGCCACATCCATCTAATCATCTTTCTGACTATGCAACAAACTAGCGCAACAGAAGAGAAAGAGCTGGAAACGATAACAAAATACAAAGATCTGCAAATAGAAATAGAACAATTGTAGCAAAAGAAAACAAAGGTAGCACCAATAGTAACAGGCACCTTGGGTGCAATCCTAAAACAATTGGAGCACCAATTCGTTCCAACAATTGGAACATGATCGGCATTGACAAATCCATCATCGGCAATTGCAAAAAACAGCTTTACTTGGAACAGTTTACATCCTGTGATGATACCTCTAACACCATCAAACATCCACATCTACCTATCTCAAGTCCTTGGGAAAGACTCGATAGGCAGACAAAAATGACAAATCCACTCTGAACATCTGGCTGTTTATGCAATGAACCATAATAATACACAAGATCAAACCTTAAGAATCACTGCATACAAAGCCAGAATTGAGAAGACAGTAATAGACAGCAAATGCCCCCCTCTGTAAAGAAGAACTGAACCACCTGATGAACTACTGCAAGAAGATTGCACAGACTAACCCAAACCACGGCATGACAAAGTAGCAACAACGATGCATTGGAAGATCTGCAAGAAAAATCATTTGCCTGCAAGCAAAAAATGATGGAACCACAAAATAGACAAAGTAATAAAAATGAAGAAAGTAAAATGGCCTTGGGCTTTAGAATTCAAACAGACAAACCAAGTTTTCAAAAGCCGTCCTGAATTCTAAGAGAGGGACGGCATACAAATAAAATAGATAGATAGACAGACAGACAGACAGACAGACAGACAGACAGCTTCCTAGGGCTTCCTAAGGCTGAATGGTCCAAAGTTACTAAGATGACATTGTATCTAAGATAGGACCAGAACTCACAGTCTCCTGGTTTCTAGCCTGATGCCTTAACCACTGCACCAAGCTGGCTGATTATTAATTTACTAATTACACATTCTTGGGGGTCAATGTTGACTTAATTTAATTTTTATTTTATTTTATTCGATTTATATACCGCCCTCCTCCCGAAGGACTCGGGGACGATGAACAGCCATTTAAAAATACATATATACAAGAGCTAAAAACCAAATAAAATGAAATATAGGTAAAGGCCAAAACAAACTCTAAAAAACTATTAAAATTTAAAAATATAAAACCCAAAACTAATTGATAAAAATAACCCAATGCAGAGGAAAATGGGAAATTAGGACAACCCAGCCTGGATGAATAAATAGGTCTGGAAAATGCTTGGACAAGTCTTTGCAGTTGCCTTGATAAGATTTTCAGATATGGTTTGCCACTGACTTCTTCCTATGGCTGAGTGACTGGCCCGAAGTCACCCAGTTGGCAGCAGGGCTAGAATTCTCAGTCTGGTGTCTTTAATCACTACACTAAATTGGCTCTATAACTATCAAAGTGCTTACACCAGTAAATGTATTTGATTTGTTTCCTTAAAGATGGAGTCTAAAAGTGTGCACTTGTGGAAAGAGGGGGAGAGAGGGATAGGGAAAGGGATAGGGATAGGGATAAGGAGGGAGGGAAGGAGGGAGGGGGGGAGAGAGAGAGAGATATGAAACAAAGCTATATAGCTGTTTGTCTATAGAATAAAAACACAGTATACTAAAAACAAAGCAGCTTTTTAAACCATAAAAAAACACATGCCACTTTCAAGAAAACACCACATTAGCAAACGTTGCAGTTTTCAAGCAAATCCGTTGGTCACTATGGGGTGTTTTTGCCAAGAACTAGAAATAAATACTGGTTTTCTTCAAAAACATAATATATTGTGGTCACATGACTTCAGGACATTGAAAACAAGTATAAATGTTGTCATGTGAAAGTGGGGAGGGAGTGGCCATTGGAACTTTGAAATTGAGGTGTTAGTACCTTTTGATCTGTTGTAACTTCAAACAATTACTAAATAACCAGTTGTAAATCTAGGATTACCTGTAGAGATAGTTATTTTAAAACAAGAAAAAAGAAAAACATATCCAACAGCAGATTTGGAACTTCTTTCATTCCGAATAACAATCAACAGCCTGCTAAACAGCCAAATATATTTTTGTGCTTGTGTGTTGTGAAACAAATACTGTACACAATGCTCAACAAGAGGATTTCTTATGATAATAATAATAATAGTTTTATTTATACTCCACCCTTCCCCGAAGGACTCAGGGCGGCTGACAGGCCAAGTAAAAACACAATACAACACAGAACAGTAAAACACAATTAAAAATATTAAATAAGGCCTAATTAAGAAGATGGGGGAAATGATAAAATGATTTCCATCTAAATCGTAAAAAATTAACTAAAATGTTTAAGACCAAATCAAAAACCAGATTAAAAACAGGAGAACCAGGGCACGGCTAAACCAGCCTGCTGGAATAAGTGGGTCTTCAGGGCACGACGGAAGGTCCGAAGGTCGGAGATACTACGTATTGCAGGGGGGAGATCATTCCAGAGGGTGGGTGCCGTCACAGAGAAGGCTCTCCCTCTGGCAGTCACCAGCCGAAATTGTTTGACCGGCGGCACCCTGAGGAGGCCCACTCTGTGGGAGTTTGTGGGTCGGCGGGAGGTATCGGTTGGTAGAATGCGGTCCTGCAAGTAACTGGGTCCTATGCCATGGAGAGCTTTGAAGGTGGTAACCAACACCTTGAAACGCACCCGAAAGACCACTGGCAGCCAGTGCCGCTGGCACAGGAGTGGAGTTACGTGGGCACGCCCACTCGCTCCCAAAATCCCCCACGCGGCTGCATTTTGGACTAGCTGGAGTCTCCGGGTGCATTTCAAGGGGAGCCCCATGTAGAGAGCATTGCAGTAGTCCAGATGGGAAGTGACGAGGGCATGAGTGATTGTTCGTAAGGAGTCCCGATCGAGAAAGGGGCACAACTGTCGAATCAGGCGAACCTGATAGAAGGCCCCCCTGGCGACAGCTGCCACATGATGTTCCATAGACAGTCCAGGAGGACCCTCAAGTTGCGTGCCCTTTCCGTGGAGGCTAATGTTTCGCCCTCAATAGTCAGCGATAGTTCGAGCTGGCCATATCAGGATTTAATATTTTGTAGAAAGGATTATGGTATTTATTTTTAAAAAAACAGGAATGGATCTTAAATGTTTTTATAAAGTGTGCCGTTCTGTTATAAAAGCCCAGCTCCATAGTCAGTCCTCAGTCCCTGAGCACACACTTTACCCCAGACGGGAGGAAGGAAGTGCTCCCATTGGACTGTTGGGCAAAGAGGCGGGTGATGTCAGAAATGTCCTCAGGCATGCGTGGAGAAGGGGAGGGGATCCTTGCATCCCTTTGGCTTTCTAGTACAGAACTCTATGCTGGGGCAATGGCGTGGGTGACCACAGAGAAGGCTCTGCCGTCTCTGACACGCCAGCCATTGGTTGGCCAACACTGATACAGACAGAATCTTGCCAGACTAAACTTACACTACTTTCAACCTAAAGGATATTCCTAGGAAGATTCTAGAGAGTGGCTGTCCTAAATCTCTTCCACTTTCTTCAGTCCAACTCCTGTGTTGTCTCTGGTCTTGCCTTCTCACCCTTCTTGTAATATGCTGTCTCCTTCTTGTAAACCTACTGCTTCATTGTAGTCTACCACAACACTTCCCCTTTCATAGACAATCCATCACAATCTTGTCACATTTTCTGCATTATTTCTTCTGAAAAACCACTTGAGTCACCCGGCATCTTACATCACCAAAACAATCCTCTCTTCTTGTTTTACAATTATAGATAGTCCTCGACTTAGCACCCCAATGGAACTCTCTTTTTTTGTCGTTAAGCTAATTATTAAGTGAGTTGTGCTTCACTTTGCAACCTTTTGCCAATGCTAGTAAGCTAATCACTGACGTTGTTAAGTGTATCATGCAGTTGTTAAGTGAATCTGCCTCACACACACATTGACTTTGAATGTGAAGTTGGCTGAGATTTGGGCTTAGAGGAATGAATTTGAGGTAAATTTCTCAGGTTTTAAAATATCATGTTTCCACAAAAATACGACCAGGTCTTATATTAATGTTTGCTTCAAAAGATGCATTAGGGGTTATTTTCTGGTTAGGTCTTATTTTGGGAGAAATACGGTATTCAATGTGTCCATCTGGCTGACGATCTTAACCAGGGTTTATTTTTGGGGTAGGGCTTCTATTACGAACATCCTGAAAAATCATGCTAGGGCTTATTTTCGGTTTAGGTCTTATTTTTGGGGAAACAGGGTAACTACAGAACTATTTATAATGGCAAGGCTTCATAATATCCATTTTTAAAATCCTGTTTGTAAAAGTTACATTTGTGATACTCTTTTCTCTTGCACTGCAAAGACTACATACATGTTGAAGAAAAGTTGATGGATTCTAGTTTAAAGTTAACACATCACTTTAGGACCTCCCCATGCAGAGTTCTTGAGCATATACAACCAGCAATTGATTTAAACGTAACTTCAGTCTCTCGAAAATCAAACCATGAGTTGAACTAGTTGATTCCCAGTGAAACTGATCAGTTGGGTCATTTCGCATCCTAGTTTGACTGTAGATTGATTATTAGTATTCTGTGACTGTTCAAACATAGACTTAAAAAAAAAAAGAATGGTATGGCATGATGAATG